>JBBPNA010000107.1:0-76785 GCA_038090555.1 Boletus subcaerulescens | reverse complement strand
TCAACCATGGGTCGCCTCTGCGTCGAATCTCACAGACCTCGAGCTTGCCTTTCATGCTGAAGACGTCCGTCCATCTTGGGCTCAGTTTTCCACCATCCTGCGTAGTGCCTCTGTCCTCCAGAAGCTCGGTCTCCGCCAATCTGGACCGTCTGGGGAACCCCCAGTATGGTCCATCGAGCCAACCCCTGGAGGTCCCGCGGATGTAAATGCCCCTATTCAACTTATTCGGGTCACAGATTTCATCCTCGAGGTCGATACAATGGCGCGTTTCATCGGCTTATTCCCCAAGTTTTATCTGCCCGCACTCAAGCATTTATATCTGCACCCTGGGGGTGACATCGATGATGATTACGACGACATTTTCCGTGAACTCACCAGACCAGCATCTCCAGTCCAAGAACAGCCGCGCAGCTTGGCGAGTCGCCTTGAAAGTCTCAAAATACCCGTACTTCCATGTGACGTGGAAGGCATCGAGACGCTCTATGGCGAGCTTCAGAACCTGAGGTCGCTCAACCTTTCGCTGTATTACTTCGATCCTATCTTCCTCGATATCATTTCCACACCCTGCACGTTACCCGGGCATGGTGATATCTGGCTCCCTCGACTCGCGACACTCTACGTCTACGGGACAACACGGATCGCTCTCAGGCTCCGCAATCTTATTTTACAGAGAAAGGAAGCAGGGGTACCTCTTAGCTCTCTCTACGTGTATCGAGAATGCGGACTGGACGCCGAGAATGTCGATTGGTTGAAGGAGAATGTCAGGACATTCAAGTTTATCGGGGACGTCGATGACGATGAGTCGTCGGATGTGGACTAGCAAGGTTTGGACATCCAGATGGAGATATCACATGGTCTCTAGCTGTCTCGGTCTAACGAGTTCTTACAGAAATTCGTGTACATACTGTACTTTGTCAAGATGCTGACAGTCACTTGCATGTCTAGTGATGTCTATTTTCAAGCCCTCCGTAGCCTAGTGATGATGAGAAGCACTGCAGGGTTTCCAATTTTATTTTATTTTATTTTTTGCATAGCCAGAACTCCACAACTGCAAAGGCACACATTATCCTCACCCAATGTCACCAAATTTCGACCATTGACCGAATTCACCTGTCCTACGCCATGTCTAGAAAACACAAATGCCTCCAAATTCAAACTGGGACCACGCCGCACCCTCTTCATCCAAATCACAGGTAATCGTCAAATCCAATGACTTGGACTCAACAGTACGTCCTTGACTCATGATTCGGCTACTAGGCATTCAAGCAAGGATCAGTCAGAATGTTGAAGACACCACGAGTAAAAAGGACCATGCATATGACCCCGAGCTGCTTGTACCGGGTGGAGAGACAGACTGCAAGGTTGTTCAGCGACATCGATCGATCAGGGTCTCCTTGAGGGCGAAGGCCTAGAGCTTCTCGATCGAGGTCCATGGCCGCCTCAAGGTCCCTCATATTCCCGAGCTGGTTGTAGCGATCACCGAGGTGAACTGCAAGCTGGGTCAAAGAGACAGATCGTTCCGGGTGACCGGGGGGGCAAAGCGCCAGTGCTTCACGATCAAGGTCGATCGCCTCATCGATGCAACTAGACCCCCCTCCTTGCTGAAACTTGTCAGCAAGAGAATCCGCCCGTGAATGTAACGTTGAACTGCTAAATGCATCATTTCATAGCTGTTGCATGCCGATAGAAGTAGGCGGTACCTGTTGAATCCATCCTTGCCTACCCAACTTGATGGACACAGTGGTTTGGCAACAAGGGTGCGCCTAGGCGCTGAGCTGGGAAAAGGCAACAATACCCAGGCTCTATCACGTCCAAATACTGGTTAGGTGTCAGTGTGAAAAGACGCTGGTGCAATCTGTTAGGTTCGTCGTAATGAAATGCAAAAAAAAAAGCGTACCAGTTCAGACGTGGTATCGAACACTAACGCTTACCACAGGAAGTGATGCTGAATTTAGATGCGCGTGTGCCAAGGATTGAGTTAGTAGTAGAAGGACCAGAATGAGACGCACGTGTACCATGGTCAGCATACATTAGGAATCTAGGGCGAAAAAAGTACGCCAAAGACCTCAGGCTGTTAAGTTCTTGTTAGTAGGACGACTCGCGACATGCCAGAAATAGGCGGGGCCGTTTTCAAAAGATTCTATTCTATAACTAGTGTGTCATTTAATTCCTTGCACTCACTCCCCATGTCAAGCAGTCTTTTGAAGATGGGAATCACGCAGACTCAGAGTGCTGAGCAACTTGAACCTCAAGTACTCCTGCCGAACAACCCTCTCGTTCCTCCAAAAGGAGGGGTCTGCCTCATCAACAACCTGCCTCCCGAGCTCCTTTCGCACACATTCGAGCTTGGCTTCGCGGAGGATGGTATTGAGGACGAAGAAGATATAGCGGACTCCTACATCCATCTCGACGCAATGATGGTCCATGAAAAGGATGCCTCGGATGAAACCGAAACCCGTCCTCCATTCGCATTCGTCGTTTCATATGTCTGCTGGCACTGGCGCAACGTCGCACTCTCGACGCCATCTCTCTGGACGACTATTGTAGTCACTCCGAAGGAACGTCCACCGTACGAGCCCGTATCAACGCTATTGGAACGGAGTAAAAGTCTCCCCATAGACATCACCGTCGGTTATGATGACCTAGCCGAACACGAGGATGATTTTGAACCCCCTTCCAACGCCGACCTCGACATCCTGTTCGCTATGCTCATTCCCCACATCCATCGCTGGCGAACAATAAAAGTCAGGGCATCCGAGTACCACCACATGTATGCGTTTCTCAGCGCAGTCTCTCACCATTCCGTTCCCGCAGCTCCCCAACTTACGACCCTTGAACTCTATCACTACGAAGACACAGAAGACCTTGTCTCGTTTCAGCATCCCAGGATGGCGAAGCATCTCACCCTTTTCGCTGGTTCGGCCCCTTTGCTTACCAAGATAGTCCTCTGGGGAGTACATGTCGATTGGGATCAACCATGGGTCGCCTCTGCGTCGAATCTCACAGACCTCGAGCTTGCCTTTCATGCTGAAGACGTCCGTCCATCTTGGGCTCAGTTTTCCACCATCCTGCGTAGTGCCTCTGTCCTCCAGAAGCTCAGTCTCCACCAATCAGGACCGTCTGGGGAACCCCCAGTATGGTCCATCGAGCCAACCCCTGGAGGTCCCGCGGACGTGAATGCCCCTATTCCACTTGTTCGGGTCACAAATCTCATCCTCGAGTTCGATCCACAGGAGCGTTTCATCGGCTTACTCCGCAAGTTCTATCTCCCCGCGCTCAAACACCTATCTCTGGACTTTGAGGTTTCTGATGATTTCAGCCACCTTTTCCGTGAACTCGTCAGACCAGCATTTCCAGTCCAAGAACAGCTGCGCAGCTTGGCGAGTCGCCTTGAAAGTCTCAAAATGCCCACACTTCCATGTGACGTGGAATGCCTCGAGACGCTATACGGCGAGCTTCAGAACCTTAGGTCGCTCCACCTTTTACTGTATTACTACCATCCTTTCTTCTTCAATATCGTCTCCACACCCTGCACGTTACCCGGGCATGGTGATATTTGGCTCCCTCGACTCGCGACACTCTACGTCTACGGGACAACATGGATCGCTCTCAGGCTCCGCAATATTATTTTACAGAGAAAGGAAGCAGGGGTACCTCTTAGCTCTCTCTACGTGTATCGAGAATGCGGACTGGACGCCGAGAATGTAGATTGGTTGAAGGAGAATGTCAAGACATTCAAGTTTATCGGGAACAGGGAAGGTGATGTCGGGGACGTGGATGACGATGAGTCGTCGGATGTGGACTAGCAAGGTTTGGACATCCAGATGGAGATATCACATGGTCTCTAGCTAACCGAGTTCTTCCAGAAATTCGTGTACATAGTGTACTATGTCAAGATGCTGACCGTCACTTGCATGTCTAGTGATGTCTATTTTCAAGCCCTCCGTGGTCTAGAGATGAGAAGCACTGCAGGGTTTCCAATGAAGTTATTGGATTTGACGATTACCTGTGATTTGGATGAAGAGGGTGCGGCGTGGTCCCCAAGTGAATTTGGAGACATTTGTGTTTTCTAGATCGGTCAATGGTCGAAATTGTATGAATATCCATATTGTATAGCTTAGTATCTGGCGGCAGCCAGCTACACAAAACGAATGAAAAGTGACTATAAGAAATCTAAGCACCAAGATGGATATACAGAATCCGTTGGTCAAGTGCTATACGCACAGATTTCATCGTCTTATTCAGCGCGAACGCCGCCCGGGTATGATCTAGACGACCCGACTCGTCCACCATATACTTGTAGAACCTCGACGTGATCTTGTTCGTCTCACCATCGTCCACCGCCCACATCGTCCCAATCACAGACCTGAACCCAACGAACTGCATAGCCGATGCAAGATGAATCACCTCGTCCGGACTCTCCTTGTCTCCAACAGTCGTATGACACGCCGAGAGGTACGCAAATTCGGGATTCTTCAGGTCGCACCCAATGATCCGTTGGATCGTAAAGCGTCCGTCCTGCAGAGCGAACGCCGACTCGAATGGGTGAGTGCGATTTGGGAGACCATGACAAGCGAGGTGAACCCATTCGTTCTCGCCAAGCTCTTCAACAACCCGAGAAATTGTAGGATTGCTCTCCATCTATGTATGCACGTGAATGTCGCAAGCGCGTCGACACGCTGACCAATGATATCCAGTTCCGCACCGACCGAAAGAAGTTCGGTTTCGCCAGCATTTTTGGCTTGACCGATGGCAACAAAACGTTTCCTTTGAGTTTTGGAGTTCAATGGAGCATGTCGTCTAGCACGAATGAGGGCGGACAGGGTTGGGGTGTATGACGAAATGAAGAGATCAGAGAGATTCCGTTGACCATTCCTATATGGACCAGCAGCGTGTAAGGGGAGCACGGATAATTCGGCAGTAGGGCACCACCAGATACGTGATTGAGGTGGAATGGTTGTCTGAAGGAAGTCGACGATGGGTGAAATTATCTGATCCCAGAGTTTCCGTAAAAACGCCGCGAGCTCTTTCGTCACGTCGGTCCTCGCTGCGCGCACGGTCAAAGTATTGACCTCCTGTGACAATTCTCGAACACTTTCAACTGTGATCTGCAGTGGAATATGAACAGAATCGCGATCAAGTAAGATGAGGAGCGCGTCACAGCTGTACTTGCTCGCATTAACGATGATGACAGGTCCCCCACTGGCGGCGCGTTGGAGATCTGAAAAGAGGGAAGGAAGAAGGAAATGAAAGAGCCCAGGTAGCTCGCGATTATTGGTTACAATTCTCTGCAGTTCGAGATTGAGATGGCACAGCCGTTCGTGTTGATCTGTACTGGGTGAATCCAAGACGTTGCGAATGAAGGAGGCAAGACGCGTAAACTCATTTGCAAGCTTCTTCCCTTCCACGCCAGATGCAATGACATCATCCAGGGGAGAACGGAGGCGAGTGAGTTGGCTCCAAAAGACACCCCGTCCCTGCTCTAGAAGCTCAACCGCTTTAGCGAGAGAACTGTTACGGAGACAAGCTGAGAACGCGTCCACTGCGAGCGACGACGTGAGATCCCTGAGGACGACGAGATGCCGAGGCGAAGACGGCAGAGTGGTCAGATGTTGGGTGAGTAACCGAAGGGAGGTTTCATATGCGAGAAGTATCGTGGGATGCTGGAAATGTTCGGCGACACGGATCCATGCTCGAGCGGTATAAAGATCGCTTGAAGACACATATGGGGACAAATGAACAAGCTGTGCATAGAGACTGAATAGCTCCTCCTGATCTTTTGGCTGTCTCAACCTTGTGAACCGGTCGCCAAGGTGACGTGCAAGGTTGTCCAACGACATTGACCGCTGAGGGTGTTCACCTGGGCGAAGGTCAAGGGCTTCTCTGTCGAGGACAATAGCCTCATTGAGGTCCTCTATGACCCCAAGCTGATTGTGCCGGGTAGAGAGATGAACTGCAAGGTTGTTCAACAACGTCGACCGGTCAGGGTGTCCTTTCGGGCGAAGGTCGAGGGCTTCTCGGTACAGGACAATCGCCTCGTCAATGTCTTCCATGACCCCAAGCTGTTCGTACCGGGTGGAGAGGCGGATTGCAAGGTTGTTCAATGGCGCTGCTCGATTAGGATGTCCCTTTTGGCAAAGGTAAAGGGCTTCTCGGTTGAGGACAATGGCCTCGTCGAGGTCCTGCATGACCCCGAGCTGGCTGTACCGGGTGGAGAGGTAAACTGCAAAGTTGTTCAACGGTGCTGACCGATCAGGGTGTCCTTTCACCAAGAGGTCTAAAGCTTCTCGGGTGACCACAATGGCCTCATTGACGTCTTCCATGACCCCGAGCTGCTTGTACCTGGTAAAGAGATCAACCGCAAGATTGTTCAGTGACATCGACCGATTAGGGTGTCCTTCCGGGCAAAGGTTAAGGGCTTCTCGGTCAAGGACAATAGCCTCGTCGAGATCCTTCATGGCCCCAAGCTGATTGTACCGGATGAAGAGACAAAGTGCAAGGTTGTTCAGCGATGTCGACCGATTCGGGCGTCCGTCCGGGAAAAGGTCGAGAGCTTCTCGATGGAGGACAATGGCCTCATCGAGGTCCTCCGTGAGCCCAAACTGCTTGTAGTGGGAGCTGCAAGGTTGTTCAACGACATCCACTGATCAGGATGTCCTTTCGGGCGAAGGTCGAGGGCTTCTCGGCCGAGGACAATGGCCTCATCGAGGTTCTCCGTGACCCCGAGCTGGTTGTGGTTGTACCGGGTGGAGAGACAAAGTGCAAGGTTATCCAACGAGTATGACCGATCTGCGTGACCTTTCGGCCAACGGTCAAGGGCTTCTCGGCCGAGGGCGATGGCCGAATCGAGGTCTGCCATGACCCCGAGCTGCTTGTACCGGGTGGAGAGACAGACTGCAAGGTTGTTCAGCGACATCGATCGATCAGGGTCTCCTTGCGGGCGAAGGCCTAGAGCTTCTCGATCGAGGTCCATGGCCGCCTCAAGGTCCCTCATATTCCCGAGCTGGTTGTAGCGATCACCGAGGTGAACTGCAAGCTGGGTCAAAGAGACAGATCGTTCCGGGTGACCGGGAGGGCAAAGTTCCAGTGCTTCACGATCAAGGTCAATCGCCTCATCGATGCAACTAGACCCCCCTCCTTGCTGAAACTTGTCAGCAAGAGAATCCGCCCGTGAATGTAACAGTTGAACTGCTAAATGCATCATTTCATAGCTGTTGCATGCCGATAGAAGTAGGCGGTACCTGTTGAACCCCCCATCCTTGCCTACCTAACTTGATGGACACAGTGGTTTGGCAACAAGGGTGCGCCTAGGCGCTGAGCTGGGAAAAGGCAACAATACCCAGGCTCTACCACGTCCAAATTCTGGTTAGGTGTCAGTGTGAAGAGACGCTGGTGCAATCTGTCAGGTTCGTCGTAATGAAATGCAAAAAGCGTACCAGGTTCAGACGTGGTATCGAACACCACAGGAAGTAATGCTGAGCTACGTGGTCTGACTTTAATTTAGATGCGCGTGTGCCAAGAATAGAGTTAGTAGAAGGACCAGAACGAGACGCACGTGTACCATGGCCAGCATACATTAGGAATCTAGGGCGAAAAAAGTACGCCATGTCCCGAAGACCTGACCAGTGAAGCAATCTCAGAGTCGGCGGCAAATACCTGTTCTTGTAATTCATTTGTGCGCCAGAGAGTGCGTGACGCGAGGCATACGACGAGCAAATGCGACACGGAAGACGACTCAGATGACGATCGAGGCGCGAGCGACCTGGGTGACAGGTACGAACAAACAACATCGTATCTATCCATGCAATCTACACGCGATGACGCCGTTCTCTCCGCTCGGTAGCACCAATCGGAACCAAGACCCGCTAGGCCGAACCGTCATCAACTCCAGCATTCTTCGACGAGTCTCCCCTCACGCTCCATCATAGGAACGAAATCCGCTGCATGCTCGGTAGACATGTCCCCAAACGCTTCCGCCGCTTCCTTCACCGCCTCGCGTACCGCAGCAGGCATCTTGTTGGAAGACCTGCATCGACGTCAAGTCGACAAACGCTGTTGGAAACTCGTGTGTCTACTTACCCAGAAATGATCAACGTGCCTCGTTGCACTCCGAGAAGCTCCCATACGCGTTGCTTATCCAGCCGCAACAGATCTTGAACGTATGTTCTCTTCGTGCCCTCAGGACCATCGCGCGAGAACGCGACACGGTACGTCATTTTGCCTGCGCTTGCACAGGCTTCCCATTCTGCACCGTAGTGATGATCCTTCAAAGCCGAGCGACAGCCAAAATAGAGTGTCGTCGCTGGACGATGTCAGAAGATACGGGTAGGTAGTGTTTCAAAGCAACTGACACTCAGATCCAGCAAGGATACGGTCCTCTATCACTGCCCGCATTGGAGCAATGCCGGTTCCAGGACCAATGCAAATGAGCGGTGTTTGTGGATCGTTCGGGAGCGATATCAAACCTTTTTGGATCGTAATACGCAGCTTGTCGCCTCGAAAAGATACCAGCAGGTGTCAGTATAGATCATCTTCAGTCGAGAGGAATTCACCGACCTGGTTGGAGCGCGGCGAGGAAAGTCGTGCAAACACCCTTGCGAGGTATCCTAAGTTTCGTACGATAGTTGACGATCGCAACACACAAGTGAATTTCATGAGGATGTTTCTGTGTGATACTGTCAGTAGTGCATGTTCCGGGATACAGAGAACATACCTTGGGAGAACTTGCGATCGAAAACTGCCGTGGTCGAAGGGAAGGGAATAGATCAAAAACATAGTCTCTGGGTATTCGTGCCGACCGAAACTCAGTTAGGACCTCTTTGATGGTGCGCTTCACCCATTGACAGTACTCGTATAATTCATCCTATGTGAGAGAGTTAGCTTTTCAACGTTGTACGCCACGGATGACCTACAGCGTATTCGTTAGAGACGAACTCGTCGAGTCTCTCCCGTTCCCTTTCATCAGTCGCAAACCATCGAAGTAACTCAAAGAAGGAACGACGAGGGACTGCATTGAAGTCAAGGTAACGAGTGAATAATATGCGAAGCGTTGTAATCTGAGGTGTATGTTCGGGTAACGATTGATCTGTGTGTCCATGTGAGATAATTGCGACGAGGCTGATACGCACACACCTTTCATCGCATGGGTAATAGAAAAGGGCTCATCTGCGATATTCGCCCATCCCATTGACGCCAAGAAGCTATCCACTTCAGGGGCCATGACAATAGGATGGATGACAGCGACATCTCCCGGCAGATAACTATACCATCAACGTCAGTACGGACCCACAGACAAGACAGTCACTCACTCCAAGTCTCTTTCCGAAACAAGCTCGATATGCCTGACATCCTGGAACCAATCCTCTGCGGTGATTCGGCGATTACACTGGACAGTGACATCCCAATACTTCTGATCAGCGTCCAGAGGGTGTGTGCATGCCGTTTCTGCCGAGACGTTGGCGGTCTCGACTCGAGGCGGAAATTTCTCAAGTGTCGGAAGTACTTTGAGCGCGACGTCACACGGGTACAGCGCCAGCAATCGCTCGAGCAACTGTTCTATCCACGGATCGAGTGCACCGTCTACACTGAGCTTGCAATTCAACACCCCCCTTTTCACACGACAGAACGTGGTCGACGTACCCTTGCGGATGCTGGTCGTCCCCTTCCCCTCTCGTACATAATTCACGTCCTCCGAGATGAGTGAGCCGGCGAGCCAACTTCTTTGCTGGCCAGCAAAATTTTTCATAGGCCGAGTCACCCAATCCAAAGACAGCAAAGGTCACGGCTTCGAATAAATCATTGGGTAGATCTGACCGGAGCAGCGTGTTCCACAAGGGCGTCATGGTGCGCGGCTCGGAGCCAGACCCCGTGGTCGTGACCACAAATATGACGAGAGGCTCCGAAATCAAACCTTGCTAGGAAAAAGAGGATGTGAAGATATTCAGCCAAATTATCGGCGAGTCACACGTACTGGCGGATAAGACCCAACGTTACACACACGGCATTGAAAGTGACCCCTGCGGCACTCCCTCGCGATCCGATCAGCGACTTCCTGTGCTCTTCCGGTCTCTGTTGCGTACAGGACCAAGATCTTGCGGTCCGGAATGTCATTATCTTCTGCGTAGTGCACACCGGCCGACATCGCGGCGTAGGGAGTACGTGAAAGCGCCGATTGCGAATGGCCATTCGCAGTCATGGTGTGGCTGTGCAAATTTCGGGGACTAGCCGAAAAAACCCGACCTTGCGAGTTCATTCGAGACTCGAGACTCTCACTGTCTGAGGCAAAAAATTGATTGATTGTCATTCCGCTGATATTTGTACAACGTGCTGTGAGCAAATAAAAGAGAAGGAATTGAGGAGAGAGGGATCCGTAAGTAGGTAAGTTTTGTTCAAGAAAAGGATTTTTGCATGCCAATCCTAGGTGCGTGTTGGAGTAGGGAAAATGTGAGAGCGAGAGAGTGAGGTGTGAGGCTGAGTAATAAAATAGATGAAGAAAAGTGACTGTTATCACAATGCTGTATGCATACATTGCTATTGAGACTAGAGATACAGGGGAAAAGAATAGAAATCATAAGCACATGCATTTACTGACGAGATGAGAGACAAACGCATCGGGCGCGCCTATCACGGTTGAGACTCACAAGGCAGTTCGTTGAGCGTTAGGGTTGAGGTAGCACGTTGACGCCAAAGGGAACAGACAAACAAATCAGAAAGGCCGACGTGCAGTATTGTTGGGTTCGTAGCCCTCACTGCGGCTGCGAGTACCGGTTTTGCGGACGATGGGGATTGGTCTGGCACTAGGCTCACGGAGGAACGCACGCCCAGTACAAGACTCTCCTAGACTCAATAACGACGAATCTTCCTTGACACCCGCTCGAGATCGGCGAGCGGGCCACACAGACGATACTGGAGGTGTGCTCTCAGCCCTTTTACTCCCCTTGGATCCGCCAGAGCGTTGTGCGTGTTGTATCCTGCGCAATTCCTGTATCGCAGTCGATGACGCACCGCTCAAATGCGTCGCAACCTCTGCAATGGCGTTCAGTCCCAATGCAGAAGCCCATCGGGCAGTGCTATCCAATACATCTGTGGCTGAATACATCATCTCCCGTCCACTAGGCTCGCAGCCACGATCAGATCGCGTTGTAGAATTCCCTATTGAAGGTGCAAAGCGACTGCTTTGTCGTGGACCTGCTTTTTTCGGGCTGCGACCGCGTTCGATAAGGGACGCTGGTGACATAGGGGCCGAGCCACGAATATCCAGGGACGTAGGCGCGCGCTCGACATCGTCGCACGCTGCAGCAAGTGGCAAATATGTGGCTCGCGATCTAGACACGCTCCGACTCGTACTTCTAGTCGAGAGGGAGCTGGAAGTCGTGGCGGAGGTACGAGAAAGGGACCTGCGTAGACGAGAGGAAGGTCCACCCAGGGATGGGAAGTCGGGAGAATATGATCGCGATCGGCGACGCCTTGAACTGGAAGGTTGGGCGTGGCAATGTACGAACTCATAATCGTCCGCATGTGACACAGATGCTTCGTCAGCTTCTCCCAAACCAATATCCCACGCTATGTCATCCACCATTGCTATGGTCCAACGGTGCCCCACGTCATGCTCAAGACATCCCCTCAACACACGAGCTGCTCCGCGACCTATATTGCTTGGCATATCATACACGCCTGGAAAGACTACATGAGTGAAGGGGGAGATGAAGGGATTGTTACTCACCATGCAGAATTTTCATTGTCAGCCTAGGTTCAAACGGGTCAGAGAATGGAAGTCGACCGGTGAGGAGTGCATAGAGCAGACAGCCTAGCGCCCACATATCTTGGGCAGGGTTTGCACCATGATGCCTGCCATGTGTTTGGGGAGACAGAAGTTCTGGTGCAGTATATGGTAACGAGCCCGGCTGGAACGCGTGAGCGGGATGGACGGGAGCAGGGGAGTGATCGCCAATGGGAGTAGAAGTGCGATGACGGCGAGGCCCATGACGCAAGATGGACGCATGGGCAGGCAGCAAGGTTTTTGATTGTCGCACGGTGTGATGGATAGCGGAGCGGTGGCGATAAATGGGGGGGCCATCAGGATCGTCCACGCGCTGCTCGTCGTCTGACTCGCCTATCTTGCGGGTGAGACCAAAGTCGCAAATTCGACAGACACCCATGTCATCTACGAGAACGTTTTCGAGCTTGATGTCTCTGTGGACATAACCTGCGATTTCGTGCAGGTATCGTACACCTCGGACGACTTGACGGAACATCATTCCGGCGTCATCATGAGGTAAAGCGGGGGATCCGTCCCGTTTGAGGATGTCAAAAAGGGAGCCAGCGGGGCAGAAAAGCATGACATAAAAGTCGGCATAAGATCGATGTTCTGTGGAAAATAGAGGGAGAATATGTTCGTGGCTGAGCGACGACCAGATCTCGGTTTCGTGGTCGAGACGTTTTCTGGTCAAGGATGGATTACATTGTCTTGCGACATCCGATCGCCTTACGATCTTGATTGCAACAACGCCACCTGAAGGGGAGAAAGCGCGCCTGATGGCGGAAAAGCCGCCGAGGCCGATGACTGGACCCAGGGTGTAGCCAGCCACCATCTCGCCTTCATCATCAGGCATCCGAGTGGGCTGGGACTGTATGGGCGGAGTGAATGCAGACAAAAACATGGCCGCAGGAGACAGATTGGCTTCCTGTGTCTGTGGAAATGGGAAGGAATCCGATGAGCTAGACTCTTGACATAGGAGTTTTTGTGAGGTTTGTTGATCAAGATCCGGGCCATCAGGAGAGCCGTGATGACCGTCCGAGATGTTGAAGAAGGTGTCCCATGGATTCGTGAGGGTGTCCATGGGAGAGGAGGGCTGTGGAGGCTGCGGGAATGAGAAAGGGTCGATTGATGTGTGAGGTGAAAGGAGCATTGAGCCAGTGGTGGTGATGATGGGAGTACACATGAAAGAGGGGAGCTCAGGTGAGATGGGGGTACGAACGGGACGTCCTTAAAAACGAGATGGAAGCGAGTTATAGTGTGCGGGGAAAGGAGCAAGAAGTCCTTCTCATCCAATTTCGTCGTGGGAATAATTGGCCATTTTGAATCCGGCACCGCTCTCATTGTCTGTCGTACCCAAATTTATGCCTCACAGTCTGTACTAGGACTGTACCTGTGTTAAAAAAGGGCGACGTACTGCGCCATCATTCCCATGCCGAAACCAGGGTGGCCAGTGGGCCGCCGAGCAAGACGTTCGTGATCGGATGATGACTATCACCATTAGAGGCAAATTTGCGCCAGTTTGGAGCCGGCAAAGAGAGATCCCTCCCGAGTTTCCGAGTCGTTCCTCAAGCGAACAAATACAAATATTTCTTTTTCGCAGCAACATCATCTCAACTCAAACTCAAGCGTATCATTGGGACACGCCGCACGAACACTGGGCCACTTTCCTTGCCCAAGCTTCTATTGTTAGTCCAGGTACCTTGCCATGTCAGCGAACTTGTCAACCCTTGAATCTCGATGCGAATTGAAACGGTTGACGTTACATGTTCTTGTCAGAACCCAGGCCTCGTGACTTTGACTTACCAACCTCGGATCAAAACGGTGCACAACTTTCCAAGCACATCTTGGCTTCAGCAGCGAACGTGCTGGCTGATTCGCATCAGCTCCAACAGTTGCAGCGTGCACACCATGGTTGTCTCGTCCTCCCACTGCCCACGCTGCAGATGTGATCTTGTCCCATTTATCCGCGACCCATGTCGACCTCAAGTTCCGACCCGCCCATCCACCATGCCTATCCCCAATCACCAATTTCCCATCCTGCTGGCACGCATCCCAATCACTGGGTCCAGAAAGACGCAGCCTTCCACCCCTTGACCACCCGAATTGGGCGCCTGATCAAGCGCGGTGGGTGTTGAACACCTAGACCTCATCAATCCTGCCATCCCCGACAGGAAACCAGTCCCATTGCCTCGCTGTCGACAGGTACGTCGAATGATTGACACCGACTCGGGACACCCACACCTGCCTCTCAAGCTACCAGATCAGGCGCTGTGTTAACGTCTGGGCTCCATCGGCTTTCTTATCTTTGACAGAAAGTATTCCCTGGTCCCGCCACCGCGAGTATATCGAATGATATACATCGCACATAACTGAACCCGAACATCATCAGGCGTGATAGATAGTCACCGGTCAAGGCCTAGACTTGTCGATGCAGCCCTCTACCTCGCCATCTCGAATGACCGCCGTGGACTCGGAACACCGCTCAAGTTTCAATCTAAACCCAAACACCATTCAGACCGCCCAAACTTGGTGACTGAATACACAACATCTACATCGAACGATTGACCTCGTTTGAGTTGTCCCATCTTGACCCAAATCCGAACTCCATCCAATGGATGGCCCGAGCCTCAGGCACGTCAAGTTGTTATCTTTCTACAAGCCATGTTCTCTTCACCACACGGTCGCCGTTACCCAGTTGGTCATAACCCCCGAGTCTCCAATACGCTCAGCATCCTGAAAGCCACTTCTCCAGTTTATCCCAATTCGGTTCTGGGTCGAGCGTGGTCGATATCTAACAACATCTAGGTCCCCATCCTGAGACCATCCACGTATATATTATTTATCCCCAACTCGAAACACCCAGGCCCGCTGATCGAGTTTCAGCTCCTCCTGCCTAGTCGGTGCTGACTCAGATCATCTAGGCTTGATGGACAGATCCCGAACGCTGTCCTCCAAGTCTCAGGTACGCTCATGGATTTGGAAAGCCTGCTTAATCGTACACAAATTCAGTAGCAGATCGAGCGCTGTGGGTGTTCAACATCCGATTCGTCGCCATCGAATGACTGACGCCAATCCAGAACAGATAGGTTGACTGTCCGAGTCCCAACATGGATCCAAAATCTATCCGAGTTCCATCACACGTGCCAGTGGCCCACTGAAGTTCATACCCATTAACAATCGGGAAAATAAATACAATACCGTGTCTCTGTTCTTTGCCGCCCTCCCGGCAACTCTGACTTGCCTGTCTTCCCCGAGACACCAATATGTCCGTCCTTTCAGGTCTACGACACGCGTCCTCGAGTTCGCATTTTTTTTACTTCTTTTTACATCGGCGGATCACGAGTCCATTATAAATAAAACCCGCTCCACCCGCGACACTTGGCCTAGACGTCGCTGTGATCTACTGCTCCAAACTGTAGGGACCCTCTTACCTCGGATCATCATCTGCCAACGTGAAACCATCTGATCACTGTTACGGAACTGGCTTATGATGTCTACGGCCGGACCATGCTCATTGGCGTACTTCATCACTGCATCTCGTATGACACACGTAGCACTGCTTGCCAACTCGAGGCTCGTCCGTAATGTGGATGCGAAGCTGAAACGACGTGGGAACGCAGATGATCGGCCATTGATACAGGCTGAGGCGGTGATACTAGGATAGATCTATTCCAAACGGGCGAGTGCAATTTGGGCTGGATCTAGGTCATTCCATACAGAACCCTCAAAGAGGTGGGAAAAGGGTGCACGGTGAGTGATTCCTCTCCCATGTCAGGGAACTCGGTGAAAGAAATGCCTAGGATGCACACATGGACCATGGTGAATCGAGACCTCCCTCGCTGACCACCAACTAGACGCTTCCTCGGCTTTATCACCCACCCATTATGGTGACTCGGATCCCATTCCTTCCTTCTCGTATCCTGGGAAGGTGATAAAAGCTGTGTCACGCGAGTCTTCCACAAGACGGTGCCTACTAACGATGTCAACGACGGTGCAGCTTCTCAGCCCGTCGCTTGCGATGATCATGAGCAAGTCGCAGGTCCTGCCCGTAGTATCACCGCCGTCCGGTTGGCCGTCACTGTTGTTCGGTGAGTCTCGGTTTTACGCGCGTCATGTCAGCTCTACGGCCCATCAGTGAACCAGCCGCCGAGGAAACCACAATTTATACCATTCTGTTGCCGAACGACCAAGTTTACGCCACAAAGTCAAGCATAATTCCATTAGGAAAATGGCATCAACTCATGCGTCGGCGTTAACTATGTATAGTATGGGTCCGCCCGCCTGTGCATACGGATTGATCCTAACCACTCTACTCTGGAACAAATTTTCATTGCTTAGATGGGTCACTTGGAAATCACGATCTCAATCTTTGAATTCGCCGGGATTCACACATTGAAGGGCGTTCAAGCCACTCTGGCTAGCATCGTCGACCGCTGCCCATGTCAACATCCCGAGGTATGTACATAATTTATAGCTCTAAGCGATGCTCAAGGTACATATTTCGCATCCTATCAACAGAATCACCCAACGTGAGTTCACCGGCACCCTCGGATGACGACAAACACCAGTGACGTCAATTCACGATTGACGGCACGAGTCATAGTCTGGTAACCAGATCATTGCTTGCCATGTCATTTGGCTTACCTCTTTTAGACGGGCTGGTCACCAGACGACACGAGTCAGAGCCTGAGCAGACCTCCGTCTTGGTCATGGTGTCATCAGACGCTCAACCCCCCTTTGGAGTGCCCGTTGCAAGACATGCAACGTCATATCCGTGGACAACCTTTTCCTCGCGTCACCCTCGTTCATCGAGACGGAAGGCCATTCCTGATCGTCATCACCTCTAGTGGGGGGCCAAGCCAGCCACGAGGAGACGTGACAGTGCAAAAAAGAAGACCACGTGGGACGGGAGAGCGTTCAACGTTGATCCTTGCCGTTCGGCACGACGGCGAACTTGAACGTTACTTGTTCCGAACGCGGCGTTTTTTTTTTTTTTTTCCTTTTTTTTTCGCGTTTCATATTTGGTCGGCGATATGCGGTGATGATTAATTTACAGTATGACCTTGGCGAGGCGCCAGTCGATGCAGGACGGACTTTTTTTTTGAACGATGCCTAGTAGACGGCAGAGTCGGTAACTCGGGTAATAACAGCCATCCAACGCCGTCGGACACACGTTGACGGTTGGGACTCGGCCGACCAACCGACGAACCGTACGACGCGATCGGCGATCAAGTTTTAGGAGTGAGTCATTGAAAGACTTTTTTGGGTGTCACCCGTACGGCGGCGCGGAGCACCTCAAGTACATCGATCTGAGGCAACGGGTTTCCATACAGATCCGTAAGTCACGGTCCACGGATCGGCGGCTCGAGCTTTTGATGACGCAAACGCGTCATGGGTCGATACCACGATGGAACAACAAACGGATTCGACGGATATGTACGTCAAGTGCAGTACGTGGGTCTTTCGACACCGCCTCGGATCTGATACGTCATGACATGTCACCTGCTTTCGAGCATCCCCGTCGTGCTAGGTGGTTACTTGGGGTCGTCAACCATATGTTGACGAGGGATCTTCGACAATGAGAGACCGAGTTATACAACTTATAGCACACCATGATATCTTTTGCCATCGCCGCACAACATTGCACTATATGTACCATCGGACGTCTGCGGTTCTACCATGATTCAAAAACAGTGACTGTTGTCTTTTTTATGTCGCGGCATAAGAATAAAAGAATGGTATGGTATCAATATATATGGATGGATATCAACGACAATGAGCGCTTCTGAAGCTTGGTATGTACACACCTAGCAGACACGACGCCAGACGCAAAAAAAAAAAAAAACGAATGCTCGAGGGATGACACCACCAGGGCCAACACCCCCAAGGACGCTCAACAACGCTTCTCCAACATCATCACACTTCCTCTTCCTGTACACGACCTATCCGTCCCACAAACACCTCTCCGATCCCAAGGCCCAGAATCACCGAGATGATAAAAGCACCGTTGAACGTCCTGTGCCATACGTGTGCTCGTGTTAAACAAGGCCCAGCGCGTTCAGAAACACAGACACGGATGCGACAACTCACATGATGACCAACATGAGGGCGTACGAAAACGTGGATTGCAAGGCATGGATGATGCCGCGGGGAACGTCGCGCGAGAACGCAAACGGAGGCGCGAGGTTCTTGTGTATAGTAGGAGAGACGAGGCCGTCGCCTTTGCTAGCGGCCGCATGCATGAGTCTACTCGTCGTCGTCGTCGTCGTCGTCAGCCACGCCACACAAAGACCGAAACGAAAACGAAAACGAAACGACGACACGTACCTAGTCCTCCACCGGTATTCCTGAACGCGTCTGACAGCACCCAAACACCGTTCGAGGATACAAAAGAAGATCAACCCGATACAAGCACCGGTGAGCGCCGCATTCGTAGCAGGTTGCCACGGCTCGAAGAGGAGCGTGTCGCCCGTTCCGAAATGGAGATAGGACGTCATCATGCCCATGCTCATGTCCATGGTCATGTTCATGGACGAGCCATCTGTGGCGTTGCTGCCCATCGAACTTGTACTGTTCATCGAATCCATCTTGTTTTTGGGTGACTGGATGGATGTGTGTGTGTTCTTTGAAAACGAGGGTTGGAGAACGAGGATGGGAATGGGTGAGTGGCTAACGGGGGGAGAAGAAGCAATGGGTAATTCTGGGGCTGCCGACGTCGAGATGCGTTTAAAAGTCGGATAGTGAGGGACAGGGGTGTGGCTAACTAGGCGACATAAGCGAGCCAAAGACAAGGACAAGGCTGTCCTCAGGAATGTGGCCAAGTAGGCTGTGATTCCACTCAGCGAAACCGGTGGCTGGGAATGTGGATCACGGTGAGATGCCAGGCCGCACTCGTGAGGTATACGCGCGAAACACTGGGAGGAGGGGAGGGGTTCAATCCTGGTAAACTGGTAAACAGTGAATAGGTGGTCGACCAGCCTAAGCAGTGTTCGATGATTGACATGTGCCGCGATAGTGAAAGACGGCGATAACATACGTTTCATGTCGACACCTGACGTCTGCAATGTCAACGTCGACGAAAAAGGAAAGTATTGAGATACTGAAAGGACGAGGTCGCCAGGTATTTAAAACGGGTCGTCGACGGTGCAGAAATGCTTGCGTGGCCCAATAACACGATGAAGTCACGAGAGAAGAAAGAGAGTCAGAGACGTGCCAGGAGGTCCTCTCCACGTTGAGATCGTTCTGACCAGTACCGTATACATACGATCTTTGACCGTCGCGCACCACTACAACGCCTGTACCTGGTTGCTCTCACTACATGGATTGTCTCTTGTCACTGGGAAATTCGAAACCATGTCATCGAGCGACGAGGAAAACGTCGACGTGGTACAGCCTGAGAGACCACAGATAAACCCAACTCGTCCACTTGCCAGCCACTAGTATCGAACCACCCGTCTCAAGTCTTCCTGGATCCATTGGATTTTCAAACCTGCTCGTCAACCTTCGATGTGACTTTTTCAAAAAAAAAAAATACGACGGGAATCACTACTGGTCAAACCCCTTGAAGTTCAAACCGAGGAAGCACCCTCGAACGTATAAATCGGCTGAGTACATACTCAAGGTAATATTGCAAGCAAGAGATGAAGCACCATAGACGACGTCGGGCTCGAGGCGGTTTTGGCCCGACGCGCCAAGTCTGAGACGAGGGCGTCACCGGGTTCGTTTCCGGAAACACACACATTGGCCACGACACGTTTTTAGTTTGACCGTGTGGGAGACCTTCGAGGTCTCCAAGGATCACTGGCACGACACCGCATCAAGATCAGGAAGCTGAGAAACCAAGGTTGCTCTATACATACCTCGCCGCATGACAAACGAGCAAAGCACACCATTGCATGCATCTCAAAGAACAAGGAAAAAGGGTCGCTATCGCGAGGGGTATGATATTAAAACAAAGAGGGAATAAAAATCCTCATGAATCAACTCAATCAAACGAACGTGTTCTGCACTCCGGCGCTTCCAAAAAAAAAAAATACGCATTCCTCCATCATGCACATTCCTCCCCCTTCTCGAGGACAGGTCAGTATCCGTGTTGTATGCGTGTCCATAACGTCCATGGTCAACTAGGATCTGAAACAAAGGGGAACGAGAAACTATCGAGGATATCGGCAACAAAGGGGAGGCAACTAGTCGGGGGAAAATGTGCGTCTTATGCTGCGATGAAGAAAAATACTCTATTAGCGTGCTGGTATGTGTCGTATAGCAAAAGCGAAACAACCAAAAGAGGTCATCGCGACAAAAGAGAGTCCCATGTTCCAGCCCGCCATCAGAGTACCATGGATGCGATCCCGAGTCCTGCAACGAGCGACAATGCACCTGTCAGGCTTGACACGCTCCAACTGCGCTCGCCAGCGCTCGCAAGGAGGACCGCCGCACTCTTGGCTGTTGGTGTCACGTTCCGCAGTGGTTGTGTCGGCAGCATGTTTGGGGAGGACGTGAGTTGCCACATAGGCGGCAGGGGTGTCCCATCAAACTGATACATCTGTAGGGTGTACCCTCGCACGGCGTCCTGGTAGATATTCCATAATTGGTAGAGCTCGGTGTCGTTGTAATTTTCGATAAAGTTGGATACGGGTGCACAAGGGTCTTGTATTTGTTGGTAACCATCGTCGAAGGGGGTGAGGATGATGGAGCCGTTGGTGACGAGATTGTAAGTGCCGTGACACCAGTTCAAGACACCGGTGATACAATTGGGTTGCGTGCCTAGTAGAGCGCAAATGAGTACAAGATCCGAGCAAGAGAAAAGAGGGACAGTCACCGTTGCCCACCATCCGGTACCGTGCGATCTCATAAAAACCATCCGAGGTGCTGCATAGATGCCATCTCAGCTGACGACGCTCTACATCGAGAACGGACTCACAATGAATAGGATATGCCAGTCGTTGGTGGGTAGTTGAACGACAAGTTGGCGGGTCGTGCAAAGTTCTGTCGAGTAGGCGCACGTAAACAACATGAGAAAGACATGGGAGATGATGAGAGGACTGACTGAGCCAGTGACGACGTTTTGGCTCCCCGACGACCAAGTGCCGATGATGGTCGTCACGTTGTGTCCTGCATCGTAAACGATGTCCTGACCGAACACAGGTGCTGCGAGGAAGAGAAAAAGGAGGGGAAATGCGAACATGTTGAGGACCAGATGTGGGCCGAGGATGGACATGAGGACGGCAAAGGAAGGGGAGGCTTGCAGACAGCGAAGAGGCGAACGGTGATGAGAAGGCAAAGTGCTGAGTTTGTCCTTGTTTATTTTGCTGGAGCCCTTGTCTCAGAGACCGTTGCGTTTCTGCCTAACAAATATACCCTGTGACAGTCTTTTCACAGCAACCGCCATCACCAGCATCACCCCATTCACATCGTGGCGTCATGTACATTGCAGTCACAAAGTCCTGCTGCGCAGCGGACCGTGCTGCGTACGTCTTGGCCGCTGTCACACCGCGAGCCCTGAATAAGCCTGTATTGTACGATACAATTCACATCAAGCAGTGCTCTATTTTCAGACGACTTCAATCTTTCTTCAAGTCCCTCCGAATAACAAAGATACGCTCGCCCTCTTCTGTCACTGAGAGTTCCTGCACGCCTCGTACGTCCTCCAAGCCTTGGACGCCACGGCCCTTGGCAAGCACAATATACATTTCAAGGCCATCACCGACCTGGAGAGACAAAATTAGCAGTGGTATATAGAACAAGGATCAGCAGCACGAGACCTCGATGTGGCGCTCAGTCGCGCCCGTGAACGAATCAATGACGATCGACAAAATTGTCGCAAGAGGCAAGTGTGCCGGATGTGACGTGCCTGGTGCTGGTTGCTGATTATTGAAATAGATCTGCAATGTCGCGGTTGTCAACGGTCAGGACGACAAACAGGAGCACATCGAAGATGTGTGAATGAAGGGACATACCTGATTGTCCAAGAAGGGCTGCACTAGTGATTGTGCGGCACCTGCTGCACGGCATGCCTCACGCTCGTACGAACCGACAGGATCGAACGAGTAGACTGCACCGGTGCCTGGACATGTGGGTGAGAGGGGAAGTAAATAAAGACATGTATGACGAACCATCTTCCTCGATGCCGCCTAGGATATTGTACACGTAGAATGGAAAGAATCGTCGGGCATAGAGCATCGTTTGGATCAATCGCGCGATGGCACGAAGAGGCATGTCTTTTGAGTGTGCATGACGATACCACTACGGGCGAAGGACGATGAGTGCACCTTGGGGGAAGAGACACGCAGACGTACTTCCAGACGCTGCTTTACTTTCTTGACAAACATGTTTCCATCTGCTGCAAAGCCATTCACGGCGAGAACGGCACGATCAGTCCTGACGCAAGATGAGCAAACGTGGTCCACGATGAGCAGTGAGATGCATACAACGGAAACACCTTTGGTGCATATCGTGTTTGGATGCTATAACCCTCGCTCTGCCTGGTATCGCCGGCGATAACGGTAAAGTCAGCGCCAGCGATGGCGAGGATGGTTCCGCCGTTGTCAGAGTAGGGGTTAAACTGTCGTTGGGTTGGGTGAGCGATGGCGTCCATCATTACAAGTCTCGCACAAGAGCAGCCTTGCTCTGATATGGGGCCGCGTCACTTGGGCGTCTAGCTTTCGGAGTTTGAAACACGTCCGAACGATCTCAATGGAACTATGGATTCAGATACTCCTCGGTTCCACCAGCGAGTAAATATAATCTCACCTTCACCCGCTCGTACTTGTTTTGTGCCAGACGATATAATAACCTCAATCGTCAGCCAGGCTTTCTTATCTTCATGACGACCAACACGGGCTTTCTGTGACATGAATCTCCGGTGTTTCTCCTAGCGCGACTCCACTGCCCAGAGTTCGTCGCACGAGTCGGAGAAATGACCATGGCTGCAACGACTAGTCTACCGATCTGGTTTATCCGATGTCAAGGTGAATTCGTATGTACGCCAGTACAATTTTATCGCATCGGATACGGATAGCAGCCCGTAGCCAGGCATGCAGACAGTGGGGATCGTAAATAAATGGAATTTTACCATGACGGCGAGGCGCGGGATGACTAGAGGCAAATATGGACCATGCGCAGACTCGTCCTGTCCTTTGACACTGAGGGAAGTAAAATCACTTGTCATCAGTGACGCTCTCAGTGATGTCGTGGTCACGTCTTTTCAGTGACACAAATGATCTTGGACCCATTTTACGTGGCGCCTCCGCCCTCCGGGAGCTCACTCTTGTCAGCTCTGGACCCTTTGGAGATCCCATGGAGTAATTGACGCCTGGAAGTCCTGCAGATCTCCACGATCCTGTCCAACTTCCTTGAGTAACACATCTCGTTTCTATGCACCACCTACCAGCGTATGTTGTTGGGCTGCTCTGCAAGTTGGGCCTCCCGCACTCAAACGCCTGGCGCTAGACCTGTTCAAGTACACAGTGTTAGTCCGTGAACTCGCTGGAGCAGCCACTTCCCTTCTATCTTATGCCCAAGAACAACTGACAAGTCTCGAAATATCCGGGCTTAGATGGAGTACTGGATGCGTCGAGATGCTCTACGTCTCGTTGCGGTAACTTCCTAGACGTTCTTTCTGCACCCTGCACATCGACAGGACGAGGCGACATTTGGTTCCCTCGACTGGGGAAACTGTGTCGCTGAGGCGTCTGGGGATGCTCTCCGCGAGGTAATCCAAAAGTGACGTGACATGGGAGCGCCACTCTCCGCGTCGTACGTGAGCTGAACGGGCAGGACGTGGCGTGGTTGACATAGAATGTGAGGTTCTCCAATCTGATGTCTGTGGACGTTGTCATTAAACGCAGGCTGTTCTGTGGCAGAAGCTCGAAACCTTTCGGCAACGGGACACAGAACTCAGACTTACCCAGCCTGCGTGGCCTACGCCGAGTCATCTTCATCATCCGAAATGCTCTGGCTCTTCAAACCCTAGATTAACTTGATGCCCTGTCTGACTTAGCATCATAATTCTGCCTGCCCACATTGCTATCGCCCAATATCCACGAAGCAAATTTGCTCGTCTCATCCTGTCGGTCAGATTGTTTTGTATGCCTACCCTTATTTCTCGTGCTATGCTATCGAGGTCGGCCAGGCACAGCGATGCAGCCTCGCACTACTAGGATCACTTCTGGGCAATGCTCGACGTGCTGTGGGCTAGCCATCTGTGCTTTACAGTCACGAGGAACAGGTCGGAGAAAAAGAGAAAATGCAATGATGATCGTTGTTGCTGAAGTTCGAACTCACCGAAACCCTAATTAGGGTGTGTTACGTAATACCGTTTGAGAAGTAAATAGACTGCGACATCGACATCGTTTACAGTAACCATGGAACAACACGCTTTGGGAATCCTTCAAAAAGAAGATCTATTGGGCTGGAATGAGACGAGACGGATCCAAGCATCAGGGAAACAAGGCGGCACATTTCGGACCATCACTCCTAAACTGTTGTACTACCTCATCAAAGAATCGCAAGGACTCGGCGGTAAGGTACTGAACCAGTTCTGGCATCAACTCGGGGCTTGTCATAAAAAACTAAAGAAAAATAGTCCGTCAAAACGTTATTTGCAATCCTACAGGCTTTGACTTTCATTTGTTACAGTCAAAAGTCTGAAGCAGGAGGATTTTGTGTCGGCGCAGAGGTCCTTCGACGTGTTGTTTCGGGGATTGGATCCAAAAGACGTCGACTTCGAGCCCGTGTTAGAAATGGCAGCGGAGTACTTTACTCATATTGGTGTTGCGTGTGAGTAAACTGCGAAATCGCTTTTAGACGTTTGACGATCGTCAATGCGACAGTCATGAATCCAGGAGGGAGCAAATCGGGGACAAGTACTGAGTTTTCCGTCAGTGAAGTCGTCAACGAGGAGACCGACAAGCTCCTTCAGGAAGTCAACAAAGCAGGGGATTTTGGAAAACGAAAACAAGAGCTCTTAAAGGCATTGGTGAGTGTATGTTCATATAGGAGCCATACCCTCTTTATCGCCGTACCGAGCAGTCATTCAGACGTGATGGGGATTTCTGTCTGTTAACCGGCATAGAATTTATGCATTCCAAGAAGAAACCTGGGGCTACTCCTGCTCTAGCGCACATCATTCCAAACTCTGTACATGGAAAAGTTTGCATCGAGCTATTGCGATCACCATTTGTTTCCTCACAACTTTCATTTAGCCCGACACTCTGAAGTGTATAGCTATGTTTGCCGGTCCCACCGCAGCTGACGAGGTTATGCGCCATTTGAATAACATTGGCAATGTCATGAATATGGAACTGAATGCTCATGCCTCATATGATAACTTGCACTGGGGAATCGAAGCAAAGGAAGAGGATGGAGAGGTGCGATTTCATTGATACCTCGTCATCATTACTGATCTACTGATCAGGTCAAATACTTCTTTCGAATGGTTCCCACCAATCCTGGTGTTCGTGGCCCGGCGTTCATCACTTTGAAGGATGGTGATGAAATCCAGTTCGGAAGAGGACCCGAAGGCAAGAAGCTCGGCAATGGACCCCTCCCGACACTTTGTAATCTTCAACTGGCTCTTGCTCGAGTTCTGAAGATGAGCGGTGCTGCTGACATAATCTTGGAGTGGCAGGACGATGCGGATGACGATGGATGCTATCGTCTCTTCAGTGCTTCTGAAGAGTTCCGTAAAATGTTTGATGCCAAACTCTTTCTTGCTGGCGCAGAGCCGTGGTTAGATAGTCATCCTCTCCTTATCAGAGAGTCGGATGGACCTCAAGACCCGATGGCAGTATCGTGATCCAATGTCTTCTCAGGTGTCAAGCCCAGTGAAAGTGGACAATCGGAGATTGTTCATGGAGGTCTAGGGGACACATTATCGTTTGTACCGTGGACATGGCATGATATTTCTTGTTTGTCTCGCCGGACAAAGATCCGCCCTCCAAGATCGACGCGTCAATGAACGATGATTCTGGTATGCTTTTGTAGACTATGGTCCAGGGGCTTCGTTGAAACACGTCCGTCCAGTCTCAATGGATACAGTCAGAAGGCTGCCTCCTCGGTTCCACCGGCGAGTAAATATAATCTCTCCTTCACCCGCTCGTACTTGTTTTGTGCCAGACGATATAATAACCTCAATCGTCAGCCAGGCTTTCTTATCTTCATGACGACCAACACGGGCTTTCTGTGACATGAATCTCCGGTGTTTCTCCTAGCGCGACTCCACTGCCCAGAGTTCGTCGCACGAGTCGGAGAAATGACCATGGCTGCAACGACTAGTCTACCGATCTGGTTTATCCGATGTCAAGGTGAATTCGTATGTACGCCAGTACAATTTTATCGCATCGGATACGGATAGCAGCCCGTAGCCAGGCATGCAGACAGTGGGGATCGTAAATAAATGGAACTTTACCATGACGGCGAGGCGAGGGATGACTAGAGGCAAACATGGACCATGCGCAGACTCGTCCTGTCCTTTGACAATCGACCAGCCAATGCACGCTGAAACGTGTGCCGCTTCCAGTTTTGGCAAGTGTTACAAGTCATTCTCGCACATACATATCCAGCGACCTGGGATCGGTATGAGTGAGTGCTCCACCTTCTCCGTTCGTCTCATCTCAATGCATCTACCAGACGTTGAAGCGCTCAATGGTCGTTTGCTCTTTGCAATCCCGAAAAAAGGTCCTATCTTATCAGCGCGGCGTGCATGCCATACTGATCGCCGTCTTGTACAGGTAGGCTGCACGAACGATGCTTGCAATTGCTTGCAGGTACGTACGCCGCGCGTCGACGTCGATCCGGACGTATCGTCGGGTTCTTGAAAGACGAGAGCACCCGCCCTGATCAACGCTATCAGGTGCAGACATTCAGTTTCGCCGATCGGATCGTCTCGACGTATGCCTCGTCATGAACCACCCCATCACACTGTCAGTTCCCCCCATTCCATCCCATTCTCTTCTTATTCACACTCGCATGCGCACACGCAGCGTCTTCCTCCCCGCCTCCGATATCCCTTCTTTCGTCGGCAATGGTAACGTCGATCTCGGCATCACCGGTCACGACGTCATCCTCGAAGCAAAAATGCAAGACAAGGTGACCGAAATCGAGCGCCTCGCGTTTGGAAAATGTGCCTTGCAAGTCCAAGTGCCCGAACGCGGACCGATCAAGTCGGTCGAAGACCTCGCTGGGAAACGCATCGTCACGAGCTTCGAGGTCCTCGCAGGCGAGTATTTCGCGCGCGCGGACGATCGGTTGGCGTTGGTCGGCGAGCAGCGCACCAAGATTCAATATATTGGTGGGAGTGTGGAAGCGGCGTGTTCGTTGGGGTTGGCGGATGGGATTGGTGAGTACATGAGGATGGACGTGCGTGGTCCGTTGTTGATCGTGCTGAAACACTCTCTAGTGGATCTCGTCGGTACGTATCCACGCCGAACCAAGGCTCGATCTGACGCCAATACATGCGTGCACGATGGATGACAGAATCGGGCGATACCATGCGCGCGGCGGGACTGCACGCTATCGCCACGGTCGTGAACACCGAAGCGGTCCTCATCAAATCCAACACGCCCTCGCGCGCTGATCATTCTCCACTGATCAATCTGATCGCGAGTCGCATTGCCGGCGTCGTGGCCGCTGGAAAATACGTCTTGTGTTCGTACAACATCTCTCGCGAAGCGCTCCCGCGTGCAGTTCTGATCACACCGGGACGAAGGGCGCCGACGGTCAGTCCGTTGGAGAACACGGATTGGGTAGACGTCAGTGCGATGGTGGTGAAAAAAGAGTCTGCGAGAGTGATGGATGAATTGGTCGAGATTGGGGCAAAGGATATCTTGATTTATAGTTTGAACAACTGCCGTGTATGATTGGGGCGTTGTCGCTGGATGGTTATCCCTGCTTGCTGCCTCGGTGGTGATATATTGATACCCGCATAGACACCACACTCCGATCTGCGGGTGCACAGTCACAGATCTGTCGCGATGACAGAGTACACACCCGACACGTTCAAAATGCTACTCGCAAAGCTCGTCAAGACACACCACGACATCGTTGATATCGTCGGGACGGGTGGAGATGGACACAATACGTTCGATGTTAGCATGGCTGCTGCGATCGTCGCAGCTGGCGCTGGCGCGCGCGTCATCAAGGTATGAAACCCAGTCCTGATATCACCCGTCTCACCCAACCCTATTCCTATCACGCAGCGTGGCAGCCGCGCATCTACCTCTTCCTCAGCTCCATCGACCTCCTCCAAGCACTCGACTGTCATTTCATCCCCCCAACAAGCTCGGACCACAACACCCCTACCTTCATCCCGCGCCTCCTACCGCAAACCACTCCCCTTTTGCACCCTCTTCAACGTCCTCGGTCCACTCATCAACCCCGCCCGACCCCGCGGTATGCTCCTCGGCGTCGCCGACCGCGTGCTGGTCGTGTGTGGCGCCAAAGGACTAGACGAGATGTGCTGTGCAGGGGAGAGCTGGGCGTGGATGCTTTCCCCGGATGGAAGCGTGACCGAGACGGTGTTGGTTCCGGGGATGTCTAGGCTCGGGACACATGTGCTGGATGCCTGGGGAACAGAGCGTGGTGTTGCTCATGCGTGCGCTCGTCGGTCATCCGCAGCTCGTCCTCTTGGACGAGTTGTGGGCGGGAATGGACGATCACATGGTCCGCGCTGCACGACGCTATCTACGTGAGGGCGGTGTCAGACATGATCAAGCCGTCGTAGTCGTGAGTCACTGGGAAGAGCAAGTCCCGTGGACGACACAAGACGGGCTGTACAGGTTCAGCCTGCAAGACGGGATCGGGACGCAGCTTTAAAAAAGACGGCGCGTTCTTTCATACAGACAGAGTTTGTGTTGATGAATGCGGCGGCGTTGTTGGTCGTGGCTGGGGTTGCGGGGGATTACAAGGATGGGGCGAGGTTGGCGAGGCAGAGTATTAGGTCGGGGGCGGCTTGGGGGGCGTTGGATGCGGGGAGGAGGGCGATGGCGAGCAATGCGAGTCAAGGAAAGTAACGCTGCTTTGGATAAATTATGCCAGAGTGAATGTCATATACGAGACGGAAAAGATTGGTGAGTCTGTGACAGTACACCTGCGCCTGCCTACACCACTCGCTGATGTTTCGTATTCGTTGACAACATTTCGCCGTGCTTCTCCTATGACCGCGATAGTGGTAGGGGAATGTCGGAGTCGCAAACACGAGGAGACACTGAAGAGCGCCCAGGGCTGTGTTAGGGCATACATAATACGCGACTCGTTCCCCTTGAACCTGCACTCCAACCAAGATTCCGGTGGCCGGGTATGTCGTCCACGGAAAAAAATATGTGCTAGTCGATGGCGAATGCCTGTAATGACCTCCCGTCGACTTTCAGGTGAATCAAGAACTGTTGAAATCAATACTCAACACGCGATATACTCGGTCTTGTTCGCAGAGGATGGCAAGCAGGTGTTGAGCGGCGGTAAAGAGACAATGCTTCGACGATGGCGGGCGGAGGACGGACAAGAGGTCGGCGAACCAATTCGAACTCACTCGGAAGGGGCAGAAATGTTCGCTGCCGCGCTGTCTCCGGATGGCAAATGGCTCGTGTGTGGACTCAGGCGTCTCAATACGAATGTGAGAGTATGGGATGCACAGACCCAGAAAAAAGTCTTCGACATCCACGGACACACCAATACGGTATTCTCGGTGGACATCTCTCTCGACTCCACGAAATTCGCGACGGGTGGGTTTGACAATCTCGCGTTCATATGGAGTATGACCACGGGGGAGAGACTTGTGGGACCACTTCAGCATGACGGACAAGTTCTTGCAGTGCGCCTCTCTCCCAATGGCGACCGACTTGCCACCGCTACTGGCCGCGAAAAGGACACAGGGTCAACGTCGATCCGCATCTACGACAGTGACAATGGACAGCAGCTGTTGGATATCCCCTGCTGGTTCTGGCACGGCATATCGTCACCGCTTGCATGGTCGACCGACGGCCGTCAACTCTATGCTGCCAACACAGGCGAAGTCAAGTGTTTCGATGCTTCCTGTGGAACTCAGCTTAACAAGTGGGCTATTCCTATCGGATGGCCCACTTCCATTGTCCTTTCATGCAACCATAAGTTCGCCGTCGTCATCGCATTCCGGTCATCATCTTTTTGGGACACTTCTACCCATACGCAGATCGGTACCACTATTGAGCATACAAGCGCCATTTGGTCAATTGCGCTCTCCACAAACGACGACTACATCGTATTTGGAAAGGAAGATGGAACAATCACCATCCGGAGCCTTCATGACATCCTTCCGAGCTCGTACTTGACAGTAAACGTAAGTGGTCCCACTCCCTGAATCTCGAGGGTCTGACGATCCAGGGCCTACTCCATTTCCCCCTCTCATCGTGAGTGGTTAAACATCAGTCAGTAACTCGTTATAACCACTTCCTTACAGCGTTACAGTTGCCCTTTATGAATATCGGCAAGGCAGCATTCGAATTGTGGAAGCAAGGCGACTTGACTCGGGTCGAAGAACTCTTGACAGCAGATATCGTACAACCCTCGAGTTTTTTAAATCACGCACGTGCACTCGCTTACCGCGTCCTTGTGCGAACCCGTTCGAAACACTGGGACGCGGCCGTCGACGATGCCAACAAGGTAACCATCAGTCACCTGTCGTCTCTATTGTACTGACCATCAAAACTAGTCTATCAAGGTCAAGCGATCCATCGTCGGTTACATCGCCCATGCAATCGCCCTCGCCGGCAGTGGGGATTACGAGTCTGCGATGGGAGTGTTTGACCTGGTGTTCAGCAACGGTCTCCCAAGTGGAAGTAATCTTTTGTTACTGGTCGAGGTGTGTGCCGTCATCTTCGTAGTTACTTGTGCCGATCTTTCGTCTCACGTAGGCGATGGTCTACTTTCAACACGGAAAATACGATGATGCTATTTCACGTGTAGATCGCTTGATCGATACAGTGGATCATGACCAGTCACCATACATCACTGTCGGGGTATGTACACGGGAAGTATGGGAATCTAAGAAATTTCACAAGACGTTGTACAGGCTCAGATGGTTCTCTTGCGTGAAGCCGCGTCGGTGGGAGGAGGTGACCACGAACGTGCGGTAGAATTGTTCGAGCGTGCGAAAGATGCCATCCCCCGGTCCAAAAGAGTTCCTATCTAGTGGTCATATCCCTTGTAAGCTAATCTCTTCTCGACTTCCTCCTGAATGACGCCAACTCTACATCATAGATATTCGGTTGGAACTTTGATAGACTTTCCACCGAAATTCAGCTAGTGTTGTCCAAAGCCATGTATACTATGGTCGATACGCTTGGCGAAGGAGATGATCGCAGGTTGGGACCCAGGTGCGCATTCTCATGATCGACTAGAATGATAGGCGTTGATTGTTTGACGTCAGACGTCATTGAAACGTGCACTACAACATTCGAAAGCACTGGTGATGAAGCAGCAAGGTCCAACGATCCTAAGCGAGCGATCGCACGATACTCTGCTGCACTGTTTCTGAACCCGCCGAAACCCGCTGGCATCCTTGTCAAGCGGAGCACTGCCCGAGGAGTGTTAGGGTTGTGGGAGGATGCGTTGAAGGATGCAGATGAGGTATACCTTCGCTCTCCTTAGTATGTGACAGTCTAGAACTCAACCAACTCAGGCAATCAAGGAAGACTCTTCAAGTCCATGGGGGTATGAGAGAAGATATGCGACGCTGCATGCATTACGGTGGTACGACGATGCGATGAGTTCGTTCGTCCGCATGTACTCCCTTATCGAGTCGTCTCCCGATCCAGATGCCTGTCGTGAGTGTCACTTTATCGGCGTAAAAATCGCATCGTAAATCACATCGCACAGAATTAGTCAAGAAATACATTTCTCCCTCCCAGTCGGAGACGGCCATCGACAATGTCGTCCCCGGAGTCTTCAAGATATCCCCACTCGTGCTTATTGACGTCAAAAGTGGTTGTCTCTGCGATGGACCAGAACGAGCGCGTGTGTTCAAGTTGGAACCGGAGTTCAAAGGGCTGGTCTACTCTATGACGCAGGCCCTGGACGACAGACGCATCCAGCGAGTGGTGGAAGAATTCTTCCGATATGTAACGCTTTCACACGTATGGCAAGGCAAGGAACCATTATTCCAAGATGTCAACCAGGCCGGCTCAGTCTTGGAGCTGGATTCATCACCGTTGAACGACAAGTTACGCAACTTCTGCGAAGTGGTTCGCACGGACGGATATCGGTGGGCTTGGAGCGATACCTGTTGCATTGATAAGACAATCAGCACTGTATTGAACCAATCCCTCAAAATGATGTATAAGTGGTATGAAGCATCCGCACCCACATTTGTTCTCCTCACAGATGTAACGTCTCCATCTACCCGTGGCGGTCTCAAGCACAGCAAGTGGCTGACCCGGGTTTGGACGTCTCAAGAGCTTCTCGCACCAATCGTCATCCAGTTCTACTCACGTGACTGGCAGCCTTATCTCGGTGACGCCCAGCCCAATCACAAGGAGGTGCCAGAAATTATGGAGGAGCTCGCAGATGCAATCGGTGTTGCTCGCAATATCATTACCGCTTTCAACCCCGACAGTCTCGGCGTTCGAGAGAAGCTCCGACTAGCCTCGACACGCAAGGCCACGGTGGATGAAGACATTGCATACTCGCTGATCGGAATGTTCAAGAGCGATATCAGGCCAGATTATGGAGAAGGAGACGCCGCACTGGGCCACCTGCTAGAAGAGATCGTAGCACGATCAGGTGAAGTGACGGTACTGGCCTGGAATGGCACGTCATCATCATACAATAGCTGCCTCCCCGTCTCCCTCGAGGTGTACAGCCAGCCGCCTGGTTCTTTACCCCCTATCACTGACACTGACATGGACGAGCGCGTTGCCGGGTTAAGAAATACACTCTCGCAGACGGACGCTGTACTTATCCACGATCAAGTCACTCGTTTGCCCCCTGCCCGGTTTGCCAACCGCCGACTTCATCTCCCTTGCATTATCTTCACAGTCCGAAGGCTTGGTATCCAAAGTTTTACGAGTGGTCTAGAGAATCACTACCGTGCCAAGGTTTCAGGGATTGGGGATGTGGAATTCCGGACGTCGGACAAGCTCCCGGTGGCGGAGCCACGCAAGCTCATTTTCGTTCATCCATGGATCCGTGAGCTGCGTGATCCACATGATGGTTTCACGTGGGGCATGACAGCGGATGACGACGACGACGATGAGTCTGACCCTGAAACCGAGTCTGGTTCCGCATCCGCTTCACCATTGCATGCTGTACCCACTGCCGTGATGGACGACTATACCCGAGCCTTGCGGCTGGTTGTTCGTCTGCAGCAGCCATTCCATACGCTGCTGCTCGAGCAACAACCCAATGGAGAGTTCAAGCGAGTTGCTACTGAGCACGAGATCGTCATTCCCGGGATCAAACGCCCGCACACCTTCTCCAAGGATGTTCAGACTGGCGTTGTGGAGGTATTGTGATGCAAGCCTTGTCTATCTTCGTTTGGTTTCGCTGTTTGGTTTTGTCTCTTCGCCATTGCCTCATGCTCTCTGCCCAATTATGGACCATAGCTTCATCTCTGCATCGCGTTGCTACTATTCTCATGTATTTGTTACGATGTACACGAACGAGATACATACTCGAGCCGTAGACAATGGAGGCAGATCACGCTTTCGATGCCTTCCTTGCGAACATATATCGAGCTTTCGAGTGTGAACCCGACGGACCGTGACCTGCTCACATTAGTGTCGGCTTGGGCGCACCTGGAATCATCGGTACCGCTAATGACTGGAGACCACAGAGCACACAGAGTGGCATCACGCGCGATGGGCTGATATGGCTTCTGCAGACACGTTTGTCGCTCCGCCATGTGGCCCTCCACATGAACACGCGAGGTTACACCAAGCCGCCCCCGAGGGGATGGCTAGCGAACCCCGGCTGGACGGTGCCGCGCACATTGTCAATCAACGTCCTCAACTCGTTTATCAACACCAACACAGAATGCATGCTCGCCGTCTCCGCGTTCTTTTCTGATCTCAAGGAGTGTGCCGACGTTTCCTTTTTCGCTTGGGAGGTCGAAATATTGAACAACCCCTACTTATCGGCGTACTGGGGACTGGGACATGTTCAAGGGGCTAGCAAACATTAGAAACATTAGATCGCTTGACGATGAGTGATGATGTCCGAGTCATGTCGTTCAAGCAACAGCAAAAAACGTACATCGAGTTTCTGTGAGAATAGGATCGTCACGCAATTTGTATACTTGCGTGTGATCACCGACATAGATAAGAATGTAGACACCACCTGACAAATTGCTACGCACACTGTCGATATCCTCAACTCGGTGACCAACCCAGAATGGATGGTGGCCGTCGATGCGTTCTCTTCTGAACTCGGGGATTACGCCAACGTTTCCTTTAGTACGTGGCCGGTTGCATTGCTCTTCGAACCTGAGGAAGTGGTCGTTGGATCATTTTACCACACCGGGCAGCGTCGACCTACAAACCTTGCTTGCGGCGGGAAGACAAGACGGTAAATGGAGATTGTTGTGGGACTAATCGGGCGAGAACGCGGTTGCGGGAGAGCCAAATGACAAGTGTAATGGGGCTGTGAATGAGTCGCTATCTGAGACTCACCGGGCCGAGAAATTTCGATGGCGCTGAATAGATGCAAACCATCGAACGGTTTGGCATTGTGGTAGGATTTCTCCACTCCTGTTTACCTCATTGATTATGCATATACGAAGAGGGACTTCGACCTCTCACTGGTTTACTAGTATGTGTTGTGTTCGTTTTGACGACGAGCCCGAGTCAATCAATTGAATCCCGCAACGTGCCTTGCACAGCCTCCATTGGCGTAAAGTGACGCCACGCGCGTTCCTGCTTTCACGAGTTAACATGGTACGGACAAGGTCATCTGCTACAAAGCGAATCAAGCCACAGCAAGTCCCGGACGACCCTCCCGTCCAACATCCTCCGGAGAGTCGCAACCCACGCTCAGTCAGGCCCAAACGTCGAAGACACGACAGTGATGCCGCCGCTCCCAAGAAGCGTCGTCGAGGAGAGCCGAGTAGTATATGCCAACTGAATCTCGATGTCCTATTCCTTGTATGTGCAAGCCATTCTTTCTCGTCTCAACCGTTCGCCGACGGACGCGATGGTGACAGATCGCCGGGTACATCCAACCTATGGACATCCTCAATCTCGCACGCACGTGCAAATCGTTGCGGCAGCTCCTGATGACCAAATCCTCAGCGTTCGTATGGAAGGCTGCTCGCCGTCAAGTGAATGGTCTCCCCGATTGCCCACCAGACCTGACCGAACCACAATATGCACATCTCGTCTTCTATCCGCGTTGTCACGTACGTATTCATCCTGTCCATCCTTTCACCCACGCTGAGATGTGGCACAGGGCTGTGGCAAATATACCACGGCTGTTCTGTGGGAAATTCGCCGCAGGTATTGTCCGGACTGCAGGATTGAACGGTAGGCCTCCGTCAATATTATAGTCTTGGCCATGACTTCATAGCCAACCCAGGCTTTGCTCCGCGAACCCATACAACGAGGAAGGCATTCCAATCCTAGCGACGGAAAAAATTGCGATAGAGGGCGGTATGTTACATATGATTCCAAACGTCGTGCTGCTGGAACTATGTTGCAGAAATCATCGCTTCCGGGGTTGACAAGGAGCAGATGGAGTTATACAAACACGACTATAAGCGTAGCTCCGACAAACAACAATACATAAAGGACAAGAAAGAGCTATATGTCGCTATATCCGTGGTTTGTGTGGTCTTCGTAAATCCCCTCATCCGCTTCTCAGATCAGCTTACCACAGCATGCCCGTCAATGCGAAAAATGGCAGAGTGATAAGGCATTAGAACGCAGAATCGATCTGGAAGTGCGTCGGCGAGAGCGATACAACAGGTTAGTCTCTTTTCATGGCAGTGATGATATTCAAATTGACGTAGTAAAGCATCCTTGATCGTCTCACGCAGCTTGGATATGAACACGAGGTTGTACATTTTGGTCCTGATGGGATCAAGTCGTCTTGCAAAGTTCTCTTCGGAAAATCCAAGCCTCTGACAGACAAAGGTTAGTTTTCACAGAATAACAGATCATGTGATCGAAATTGACCATGGATACAATAGAATGGGATCGGATTTGGCCCGAGTTGGCGAAAACGATGGACAGTTTCCGCTCACAGCTACTGGAGGAATCTCGTAAGAGTGTCTTCTGGTGCTGTCGAAAATGCAGGTAGTCCAGGATGTGACTTTGTTGCCAGTAGGTCGTACCTTGATGTTACGACCACATATGAGCTGAGTCTTGCATAGGGGGATCGGGTGTGCGTTGCGCCACGTGTGATCAAGGATGAATATGAGCGGCTCTCCGGACTGTCGCAATGCCAAATTATCGGGAGGCGAGCACAGCACTACGCTGTTGAATGACTGAGAAAACAATTCATCATTTGTCGAATGGCTTCTGTTCATAGTATGACGCTAAGCGATTTTGATGTTGTGTTTCTATGTACATCATTATATTTTTTTCACTGTATGTATATTTAATTAGTGGTACTCATTTGCTGGATCCGACATGTCTTGATCCAAGGTCGAGTTGCCAGTCCATACATAATGATTGTGGACTCAGTCTTGGACTCCCTTGTGATGTCCATGTTCTTCATGGACAGAGTGGGTAATTGAATGGCAGAAACAGCTGGTAGACTGCATTAATAATGTTGTCCTCACTTGCACGTATCAGCTCTGTAGCTCACCTGCTCGTACAAGGACAGCCATCAAGAACTCGACACAAGCCACCCTGCTCGAGTGGACGGCTGAGGAAGCACTTGACCTTTTGAAGGATGCGGGCTGGGTCCATTTCGCTTGCCACGGCGTTCAAGACTCCGAGAACCCCACTGATAGCGGATTGTGTCTCGCTGTTCGCGGGTGATGGAGGTCTATGTGGTCGATCAGCGATCGCGTTGCGCCGCGTGTGGCCAAGGGCGTATACGAGCAACTTTCCAGGCCGACGCAAGGCCGGATTATCGAGAGGCCGCACGAGCGCTGCACAACCGTAGGACGCCCTTCGAGAACGCGGTGCCTCATTTGTCGAGTGGCTTCCATTGTTTCGGTGTGTATAGTATCAGCTTGTATGTTTCTCGGCAAAGGTGCTACTAGTCTCGCATTTTGCGTCACGGCGTATGTAGTACAGTACTTTGGCAGATGGAATGGTAGCATCAACACCTCCCGATATTGTCGGAAATCTTTTTCAGCGCAGGGAAGATTCATACGCTCTGTTTCCTCGGAGGACTTCGGATCCGAGGGAGTCGCTTATTCGTGAACCTGTCGGGTTTCAAGGGCACTACGACCCTTACAATTGAAACCCTTGATGACAAGCGACGGCACCTGGGCCTGAACTCCTGGTGGGCTCCGAGTCGGAACCGATAAATCAGCCAGTCTAAACGATCTGTTGCATTCAAACAATGAGTGTCTTCAACGGTTTCTCTCCAGAACGGTTACTGTTGCAGATCGATCGAGGACTCTACTTTCAATTATACGACTCCGATCAAAAATATACCCGTTGCGGCATGCGTGGAAACAACGCGGTGCCATGCCATGCAACGTCTTCATGCCATGCCGGAAGAGATTCGGGTCACCGCCAGGCCCGAGACCCAACACTTATTTTGATGAGTACGTTTAGCCCATCGCGACGGTTGAACGTCTTGGGTGAGCTTTCAATCGACCTGCAGTGACAACTGCGATTCTGACGTCGCTGACACGAGCATCGCTTCGTTGTCACACTGTGGGCGCGCATACTACATCCAAAACCTTTTGTGCTCCAGCGACACGAGCACTCGACCGGAAACGCGGTCAGAGAGCCGCAGCCCTTGGCGAATGCACTCGTTGACTTCCCCCTCCGATGTGCACAGTGCACACTGCTGAGCATATTGTTGCACATCTCGTCCGGTAAGCAAATCCAACACAATATTGCCGGGATTTGTCAATTTTCATTGATGTGGCTGAGGCTCCGTAAATATGCAGGCATGACATTTAGCACGGCATCTGGTGTGTACCTGTAAAAACGACCCTGAGGAGAGATCATCATATAGCCTCTTACCGTCGGGTGATTTTCTTTTTGTCCCCATTCCCCCTTCCTGTGGGATTGCCTTCCAACTACAATCCTTCGCCTTTGCCTGATAGGTCGTTTTGGTTGCCGGGACACTTGCAACGGGGTGGTATATAGGCCGCCATGCTGAATGGCCTGAGCGAGCCTCGACGGCGGTCACTCTCAGTGCTAACTGTGGTGGATTTAGAGCAAGCAAATACCAGCTTTGTAACGCCCAACTCTGCAAATCCAAGCCCTGTAACCCCCAGGTTGGCAACCCCCGGCTCTGCAACAGCGTCAGACTGGCCTGATAGCCCTCACAAGGATTTTGGGGTCTTGGTTATACCTGCACGGCTGCGATATGACCCTGGTCGGCAACTGGATCTTGGGTGGTTGACCCAGCTCGGTTTGGGCCTTGGCTGTGCACTGGGTGAGCAGGCGGTTACTGTGTTGTGCCGCTTGCGTTAATGTCGTGAAGTGGTGGCCAATCTTTATTACTGCCAGCCTCTCTTGAGTAAGGAAAAGTCCGTCTCTTGGGGTGCATGCATCGCTCAAGCATCCTCTTTCCAGTTGAGATTGCCATTTCTTTCAATGAGCCCTACATGACGGTAGCATGGTACGTCCGGGCCACACTCATTCGAGCATTACTGAAGGCAAGTCAGGATACCGACCATGTATCAAGCAGGGTGCGTTTCCAACGTCTTGATGGAGCCACTACTTATAGGGAGTCACGTATGACAGATACTGTGTGGGATTGTTCTTCATTTCTCCTCTCGGTGACCTAGTTCGATGTCGTCAGCTGATCCTGACGCTCCTCTGCATTACAACCTGCCTTTCGGTGGGCTTGGCCCTGTCACGAAGTGTCATCGCCTTCTGTACACTTGCTATCCTCCTCGGCGTGTTTAATGTCACTCCTCAAATCCTGATTCCCATGGCGGCGGACCTCGCCGCTCCACAACACCGCGCCCGCGTCATATCGATTCTCCAGTCTGGTCTCATGCTTGGTATCCTCGGGACGCGTGTCCTTTCAGGCGTTATTGGCTACTACACCACCTGGCACACCGTATACTACATTGCCATCGGCGTGCAAGTTATCGTCTTGTGCGGTGCCTATGTCCTTATACCGGATCACCCACCCAAGAACCTCCACCTTACGTATGGGAAGATCTTACACACCATGGTCATGTATTCCGTCACCGAACCGAGACTCGTACAGGCGGCGTTGATCAATTTTGCCTCGATAGCTTGTTGGACCAAGTTTTGGGTGACGCTCACGTTTTTATTGGGCGGTGATCCGTACCATTTCTCCACGTGGGTGACCTTATGCTTTTACTTCTTCCCGTCATACTCACACCTGTAATAACCATGAAAATGGATCCAATTATCTCCGGTTGTTTAGGTTGTATATCGGTCTATTCGGGCTAATTGGTATCTTGGGCATCTTTTCAGGCCCGCTGGCGAGTCGTCTCATTGACCGGTGTGGTACCTGGTATACCGTGCTCGTAGCGACCATTTGCCTATTGGTCCTGCAGTGCGTCGAAGTGATTGTCGGTGGTGTCCACATCTCCGTTGTTGTCATCATGTGCTTCGGGATCGATGCATTTCGGCAAATGCAGACGTTGTCGTTACAAATGAGTGTGTTGAGGTGAGCCTATTTTTTGGTAGCATTCTTTTGGAGATGAAGTCGACCCGAGGTGCGCAGTATTTCCGAAGAAGCACGATCGCGCTTGAACGCTACCCTTACTGTTTCGGTACGTACGCCAGGTTTTTGACCGCATTCGTCTCTGTCTCGAGTGTTCGTGTTCTCTTGCTGACGCCTCGCTACGCTGTCTGCCCATCCATGCGTTTGTTCGCTTTGTTTGTTGTCCACAGCTCTTCGCAGGTCAGGTCATGGGGTCCTCCGTTGGGTCCCACGTGTTTCTCCGATATGGCTGGCGCGCCTCCGCCGGACTTTCCGTTGGTCTCTATGGGTGGCAATTGCTCGTCCTGTTCATGCGTGGACCAAATTGCGAACGGCACGTTTGGTTTGGTTATGAAGGTGGGGTTGCGCGGAGCGCTCAAGAACATGCCGTTAGTAGTTCGCACGTGGCGAGCGCATGTGATGGGACGGAGATGGAGATGACGAAATATGCGAGTGCCGAGACGTTGGTGCATGCGACTTCGTGCTGGCCGGGAAAACATGCATGATCGATTTTTAGACAGAGTAAAAGGAGACCAAGAGGGTATGGTGTGAAGAGACTGGGTGTGCGATATTTGTTTGTAATATGATCAACATCTTAGGGAACCTTTGGCTGGGTTATAATGCATTTGATATAGATATACATGTTGAAGTGTATCTGCTACAGGACCAATCCAGCGATTAATCAAGATAGTTACTATGAGAGCGAGACTGACAGAAGAGGAGCTCGGGGGATAGTGTGCTCGTAGATTGCGTGGAAGAAAAGAAGGCCGTCGAGCCTACCAAGAGAATTCATACAGATGGAGATACTGATGAGTCCATCCCCTAGTCGAACTTGGAGCGAGACCATGGACCGCAAGCACGCCGCATGGTTGCGAGGCAGATAGACAGGCAAGATCCACATCCGCGCGCTCGCGAAGCGGTGATATGTATATCGAAGGATCACCAGCCTGGGTGCCAGTGATGCCCGGTAATATAAATATATACAAAAATAGACGAGGAATCAGCATAGTTTGGGGGGAACGAGCTGGGATTGGTATATACCATGACGACTATCGTAGACGAAAAGTGTCTTGTTTCAGCTCATTGTAGTAGTTAGGGGGAACGAACTGAGGTCCTGGCTCTATCATCATACGAACGAGTATCCATGACCGCATGCCACGTACACGGTCTCGGTCCATCTCGTCTTGTGACAATGTGCACAGTGGGTACGATAACGCCAGGCCCTGCACGAGACAGTGCGACTTGACCTCGTCTTGACACCTGTACCGTGTGCTGATGCATCTTATTTCAAGTTGCGCTTTGTTCGTCGCCACATGGTCAAGGGGAGGTTGCAGAGGGTGCTTGGAGTCCCACTTTGACTGCCAGAATCACCAAAACGTGACTTTTACCTCGATGCCATTATGTACGGAGGGCCGGAAATGGAGGATCCCGCAGTAACCCATGTTGGGTCCCGAACAAGTTCCGCAACCCTCAACCTCGTACGGCACTACCCGAACCGCTGGGCAAGGACTCCCAGACGCGAGACTACACGGATTCAAGAATTCAAGAAGAATACACCTTCTTGTAAAGACGAGAATCTTGGCTCCTTGGATGCGACCCAATTGAATGCGTCTGTGCCTTGTAACAGCGATGTGGACGCAGTACCCTTTTTCCATTGGTCGGCCTAGCCTTGTGGCAACTCCAAGCACCACCACTGAAAGCCTTATCTAAACTTACATGCTGTGCACTGTGTCGTTCATTAGATTTTAATGCTGTGTGTCAAACCGCGGACTCAGGGAGGAGAAATGCTTGCAGGAGGGTGCGTGTTTTTCCGAGTTGCGTAAAAGTTTGGCTGAGCAGAAGACCGCGGGCGTCAACATTTGCAACCCAGGCACAATGATTGCACGAATCACAACTTTGCGAAGGCTCACTGACCGTGTTACGGCTTCACTTGCCCACTTAGCCACGACGGGGTCGGTATCGAGATGATCACACCGCCTAAAACTGCCCTAGCATGGAAAGAGCTCTTTATGTCCCTACCTGCACATGGAGTAATGATGAAATTCTGAAGGCCAGTGAAGGCAAAACAGTTGCGCCCCGAACGACACGAGGTTCAGCGGGGCGCAGTCACCACGACGAGTGAGTAGTTACTAGGTCCAAATCAAGCTGTCATCCTCATATCGTGCCTCGTTCCCACTGAGACACGCTCTCGTTTTCGATCTTACATCGGCCCGTTCAGATCCAAAGCTTGGAAGACGATGTCATGGTCTTCCATTTAAACGATCGAGTCGCCGAGACCCACCCAAGTTCGTCCACTTCCATCATTGTCACATCCTACACTGGGATTTGGTCGTCTATCTGTGGTCGTCAGCGATTCCACTTGCAGGATCAGGACGTAGGGCGGATTCCGCAGTGGACTTTCAGTAATCATTCGGAACAACCAGCTTAACAGCGACAGACAGCAGGTGGGTCTTAACCTCATTGTGTCACGCACGGTGAGGTAATCAATACACCTTTCGTGCATGTCAGTGCAGGTCTCCGCGCAGCGAGGTCAGCCAAATTACGCCTGCCGGCCAGGGCTATGATTCACATCTCCGCTTACCTATGCGCCGCAAGGTTATATATCCCAGCCTTTTCAGACCGTCCGCCCGACGGCTCGTGTTCCTGCGCCCTCCCCTGTCCATTTCTATCGCTGGTTACACGATGGACATGGAACAGGCTATTACAACTTTCCAAGAATCCCCTGTACCGCATAAGGATTTTGGGTTCCTGGTCGTTCCAAAACGGCTTAGGTACTCTACTCATCAGCCGCTTTATTTTGGACTGTGGTCCAGGCTCGTGTTTGGCTCAGCATCTGCATTCAGTCAGTGCTCCTCTACTGTACTGAACTGACCTTTCTAACCTCCGGAAGCTGTGGCAAACTTGTACTACTGTCAACCACTCTTAAGTATGCCTCCCTATTCGTCTTTCTATCCACTCCACACAATCTTATTACTTTCCGCAGTACAGATGTCGATTGATTTCCAAGTGTCATACGCGGACGTTTCACAGTGAGCCTTTTTATTGCATGTACAATTGTTTTCGTCTGATCTTCTTCAGGGTTCCTACGATGTACCAAGTTGGGTGTGTTTTGTCACTCGCTATCGATCGACCGAAACTGAACATACCTGGAACAACAGATACTGTATTGGACTCTTCTTCATATGTCCTTTGGGAGATCTCCTCCGGCGACGTCAGTTGATTCTGGCGCTCGTGTTCATCACAACATGTCTCTCAGTCGGTTTGGCTATGTCGAAAAGCCTCCTCGTCTTCCGGACATTTGCATTCCTTATCGGAGTGTTCAATGTTACCCCTCAAATTCTAGTACCGTTTGCCGTAGACTTGGCTTCTCCAGGACAACATGGAGCAGCAGTGTCAACTCTGCAGGCTGGTATAATGGTGGGGATATTGCTAGCTCGCGTGTTTGCCGGGGTTGTTGCGTACTTCTTTAATTGGCGCTTGGTATACTATATATCCATCGGGATCCAGGTTCTTGTCTTGTGCGGAACATACCTGCTCATACCGGATCAACCGTGCAGAAACCCTAATCTCACTTACTACGAAATCTTCTACACAATGGCCAAGTATCTCGTCGAACCGCGTCTCATGCAGGTGATGCTCGTCAATGTTGCATCCATCGCATGCTGGTCCAGTTTCTGGGTGACCCTGACTTTTCTTTTGGGAGGTCCACCCTATCAGTACTCAACGTAGGTTCCTTCTTATCATGCCGAGCTAGCTGAAACGGGTTTCATAGGCTGTACATTGGTCTATTTGGCCTCATTGGAGTCGTGGGTGTGCTTGGAGGTCCTCTATTCGGGCGGTTCATCGATCGCTTTGGCCCTTGGCTGTCGTTGCTTGTGGCGACCTGTTGTCTTCTTGCGTTGCAAGGCATAGAAACTGCAGCCGCAGGGGTCAACATAGCCGTTGTAGTCATCTTTTGCGTCGGACTCAATGCTTTCCGGCAATCCCAGACAGTTTCTTTGCAGACCATAGTCTTTGGGAAAGTTTTTGCCACTAAACCGATCGAATGACGTTATCTAATCTATGTCATCACCAGGCTCTCGGAAACCGCTCGGTCGCGTTTGAATGCTATCCTGACGCTCTCGGTATGTACGTCAGGGAATGTCTGCAGTTCTCTACTAATTTGCTCGGGTGTTTTGTATAGCTCTCTGCGGGGCAAGCGCTGGGCACGTCTGCAGGATCCAAGGTCTTCTTGACTTATGGCTGGCGTGCTGCTTCCGCTCTTTCGATGGCGTTTTACGGATGGCAATTACTTATTCTCCTGCTTCGTGGGCCCAACTGCAAGCAATCCACGTGGTTTGGCTACGAAGGTGGATTTAGGCATCAGGTGGAGCAGAAGCAGACTGGCAGCGCGACTCCCGCGACGCAAACCTCTTCCATGGTAGAACGCGAGAACATTCAAACGCTCCGAACGTGACGGTGACGAAGTTTTAACGATTCGCCTTACTTCCCATGACTGCTTTGGCACTATTATTACCGATTAAATATGGACAACTGGGACTGCATTTCTCTCTCCTCATCCATCGTCATACACTCATCACTGGTCTAGAATCTTGTATCCACCTTACCATCGTACTTTACGACGACATAATTTTCTCTGCATTCCTTTGCTTATGTACTAGGTATCTACATTTTGGCAGTGCCGGGGTGTGTGTACTAATACCCAGTCATTCTCACATTGGCGCAGGGGCTCAGTCTACGAGCTCATCTCATGATCAGTACCTCCGGTGAGTCGGAGGACTCAGCAAGTAGCCACATGGCCTGGGCCACCACGGCTGGCGCATCCGCTCAATGAGGTCGTGTCCAAGTTGTAATGCCACTCGCTACCGGGCCCCGGCTAAGCCTTTCTGAAGTGAGCTCATGAACTTAGCGACACGAAGATTGCCGAATTCGCCTCGATCGACGACGAAACTTGACACTCGGAGCTGGGGCTCAAAACAGTTCGTCTTGAAGGTAAGGTTTTTTGCCAGCAAAACGAGTCCGAATTTCAAATAACCATACCTAACTGTCAGGACTCATGAACGTGACATGCTGCATTGGATCGTCAAGGATGTCCCCATCATCAACATCCATATCCACCAATTCATACAGCTCTAACCCCTGATCACTGGCAAGAAACCTCATTGATGTCTTTTGAACGATTTCTGGTTGCGGCCAGAAGGTCGACAGTGGCTGCGTATTCAGTGCTTTCGACGGTCGAGACAAGGTGTTGTTTCCGCCTGAGGTGTTCGCGTGCATTCGTTTTCAGCACGTTCAACTGAGTTCGGTCTCACCATAGCGAATAAACGTACACCAGCCGTCTAACTTGGACCTGAAAGTGCTGACCACTTTTCAAGTCCGAGTTCCCTTCCTGTTCTTGTTCAGCTATGATCCTTGCGTCAAAACATAACTTGCAGGCAACTTGGTACGTCTTACCCCGGCATTTGAGGGTGAATGGCGCTGGAAGTCAGGATGGCGTAAATATAGTATCGGTACCACGGCCGATGATTAGCACTCACTCACAATGGGCAAGAATGGGGTCATATGAAAGACTTTGAGCTTGTTTTTGACATACAACCAGCACTTAGATAGGTAAATTCATGGCGAAACTTGTGGCTTCGAGGAGGGTGACAAGGCCCCATGATCAACCCATGATAACGCTTACACTTGGCCGTGATAAGGTCATATCCGCGAAATCTATGATCGTGGGAACGCCACCGCCATGACGGGCTTTTCCACGGGCTAGCCACTGGGATACGGTGTCTTCTCGTGGCTCAAACACTGGTCACTAAGGACTATCTCATCTCATGCGGGAGTGGGTAAGAATCAGTTTGAGAATTACGGTCTTGCGCCTAATTAGTCTGCTCGTAAATTTACTATCACGTGTTGATCACGTGTGATTCTGTAACTGTCACTATCCTGTCACTCACTCAGAACAGTCTGCAGCACACGGCGGCCGCGTTCCACACAGCGCTGGACCAATGGATTCTCTTTCCGCGGTCCGGGGTCGCCTGGTGTCTTCCCAAGAGATTAAAGTTCGTGAAAGATAGGGTCCCATCTCTGTTCCACGAACGATGTCGACTCCATCTGCTGGTACAACTACATGGTCGTCGATAGCTGGTGTACCTCCATCGTCGAACATTCGACCATCTACATACCGATTCGACTTTGGGTTTTTACCCATCCCGAAACGACACCGTTACCATCCATCCAGACCGTTCCACTTTGGTACGTTGCTGAACGTGTTCTTTGGCGTTTGTGCCACTCTCGGTGAGCCTAACCTCCGTTAAACTACTCTCGTACACTCATGGCGTCACAGTTTCCGCCAATCTCTACTATTGCCAACCCATATTGAGTAAGGTTACTTGCCCTCATAATGGGGGTTCCCTAGCTTAGGAATGAACCGCAGTTCAATTATCAGACTCCTTTTCCGTTACCTATGACGAAGTATCAAGGTATGTCGTTGTTTCCTTGTTTCCTTCATCCACCTAGACAGCCTTACTGACATGATTTGTCAGAATACCCACTTTAGTACAGGCAGGGTAAGCTGTTTAGCCTTTTGATTCTCACCTACTCATGATTACAGCTATGGTATTGGACTCTTGACTGTTTGTCCCATGGGTGACATGTTACGCCGTCGTGGATTGATCCTCTTCCTGGTGTCGTGTTCGACACTTTTTACCATTGGACTTGCGGTCACAAAAAGTCTTCGTGTCTTTGAAGCTATGTCCTTCTTCGTCGGTTTCACTTCAATTTCACAACAAATATTACTACCACTGGCGGCGGATCTGGCACCTCCAGAACGCCGTGCATCCGCTATATCTTGGGTAACGTCGGGCATCCTATTAGGGATCCTCGTGGCTCGAGTCCTTGCTGGCGTAGTTGCCAACTTTGTCAGCTGGCGATATGTTTATTGGATGTCGGTTGGCATTCAGGGTGTAGTCCTCATCGGATCATACTTGGTGCTTCCTGACTATCCGGCTAAAAATCGAGAACTATCGTACATTGACATGTTCCGTTCGATGGCCGAGTTCATGGTGAAAGAACCACTGGTGGTTCAAGCGGTGCTCATTAACCTTGCTGCGAGCGCATGTTATACGAACTTTTGGGTCACGCTCACCTTCTTACTCGGCGGGCCCCCATATCATTATTCCACGTGAGTTTCACGGAAAATCGGTTGCACATGATTGATGGAGATGGCCAGAATTTCGATCGGCCTTTTCGGCTTCCTCGGAATCTTGGGCGTGGTAGTCGTGCCATTGATGGGCCGTGTCATCGATAGGATGGATCCATGGCACGTAACCATGGTGGCCACCCTCTTTCTCATCATCTTTCAGGCTGTTCAGACGGCAGCCGGAGGGGTTGAAGTTGCTGCGGTGATCATTGTGTCCTTTGGTCTGGACGTAGCCCGGCAAACCCAGCAGGTTTCACTCGCAACACTTGTCTTTCGGTGAGCATAAACATATTTCTCGGCGCTGCCCGAGAATAAGCTTCTGACATTATTGCTCTTACAGCATCTCAGAAGTGGCGCGTTCGAGACTGAATTCGCTGCTCCTGCTTGCTGTGCGCTATTTTGACACCCCTGTCTTGTTGGTCCGTCTCCTGACCTCTACCCAGGTATTCCTGGGACAAGTGACGGGCACGTCTGCAGGGACAGTGGTGTTCGTCAACTACGGATGGCGGGCAAATGCGTTTCTAGCCATGGGATTGTTCGCTTTGCAACTCTGCGTCCTCCTTTTGAGAGGTCCACACTGTCCACGTCAACGATGGGTAGGTTGGCAGGGGGGATTGTCGATGAGGACCAAAATTGGTTCGGCGGAGGTACTCGAACAAGCGTCCGGCTCTGCAAGCGATTGCGAGAAAGCCAACACGATATAGTCATCAACGTTAGGCTCCCCACTCAATTCCAAGGGAGATGAAACGTGAACGTAGTATCGATGGTCTTTTTCTGTGTCCCAGGGACAATTCGTGCTGTTTCGCGAGTGCTGGGTCCAGTTTGAATGTTCCAAACACCATTTAGCATATTCTCAGTCTACTCTGGGTTCAGCATGTACTATATCATAGGCATGTAGATACAGCGGATCGCTTTGGTGAATTGCCACGATATTCCACGAGTCCGCCAGTGATGCTGAACCGCATAAATGGAGCATTCTGAGTGATTGTGACTTCTTGATGAGATGAAGTTGGGCCGAAGCTGGTCGGCGCGCTCCAGCAACGTGACATTCACCGCGAAACACTGAAACAGGTATCTTCCAGAAGCATACACCGATCGACGTCGTACAGACTGCTTCAGGGAAGCATCGATGCACACATAGAACACAGTCACAGTATGCGATGCTATGGGATAAAGGTGCAGCCTAAGGACGGCTATAAAGCCCAGTGAGAGCTTCCAGAAGCTTCAACACTGGGCCGGCCGCCGTAGTGTGGTGTCAAATATTTGACAGCCTGAGTCAGACTACGGCCGCCACTGGCACATTTATCCCACACCCACTGGCGACAATGGCTCAAGTCATGGTATTCCTCTCGAGCTAGACCGGCATAGACGTTCTAGGAGCCAGTGGTCACCTGCCGATGTCCTTTGTAATCCACTCATAAGCTTCTGAAGACCAACCAAAAACGGGTGGCTCCAGACTTAGAATTCATACAATTTGCTTCAAGTTACAGGTATTGAAACATATTGCCCGCTGACTTAGTCTGGTCCTATATCTAGTTCGCCATGTGTCCGGCACTATATATGCTCCAGGCGTTCTCGGCAATCGTCCCATGGTTTCTTCGACCGAAACTGCGGTTCGTACGCCGAGCCCAGCACCCATCGCAGGCAAAGTAGACGACGCCATACCCTCCACTGACTTTGGAATCCTTCCAATTCCGAAAAGGCTTCGTTACGACCCCGATAAACCTTTCCACTTTGGATTGTTGTTAAATTTGTCATTTGGATTTGCTAGTACATTTGGTGTGTGCTTGAATTAACACGACAATTTTTTTCTAACCTTTCTTGAAGTTGTCGCGAATCTGTACTACTGCCAACCCTTGTTGAGTAAGCACAGAATTTATATTTTTGTTTGCATACTCATCGTGTGTGTTTTCAGTCCAATTTTCAGAATCTTTTGATGTTACCTATAGCGAAGTATCTGTGTAGGTCGTTTTACCACGTTCAAAGGACACTTTCAAGGGTAAACCATTCAACAGGATACCAACGTTGATACAATTAGGGTAAGTTACATTATCATGTACGGTGTGCAAGCTGTCAATACGCTGGTCAGATATGCGACAGGCCTCCTTCTGATATCCCCTCTGGGAGATCTAGTTCGCCGACGGCAACTCGTTTTGTTGTTGGTCTTGGTGTCGACCACCCTTACCATCGGGCTAGCCATAACGCCCAACCTCCCTGTCTTTGAAGTGTTATGCTACTTGATCGGCGTTGCCAGCGTCACTCCACAGATCCTCATGCCCCTTGCAGTTGATCTAGCTCCTCCAGAACGCAGAGCTTCCGCCCTATCTGTGGTCCTTTCCGGCCTTATGCTTGGAATCTTGATCGCACGCGTGCTCGCGGGGGTTATCGGCAACTTCAGTACGTGGCGGATAGTCTACTACATGGCCATCGGTGTCCAGTTTCTTGTCCTGGTCGGCGCGTACTCGATCCTACCAGATTATCCAGCCAAGAATCGCGACCTGACGTACTTCAAAATTCTGTACACTATGGCCAAATATGCCGTCACGGAACCACTCGTGGTACAGACTGCGTTGATCAACATCGCATCCAGCGCATGTTTCACCAGTTTTTGGATCACGTTGACGTTTTTGCTCGGTGGACCGCCATACTATTACTCGACGTAGGTGATCGGTTGATCTCGGCCGTCTGTCCATCGCACGTGACTCACCTTTCAGACTTGACATCGGCCTTTTCGGACTTGTGGGCATGCTCGGCGTGCTCGTCGGCCCGATTATGGGCCGGCTGATCGACAAACTCGTACCGTGGTACGCAACGTTAGTGGCGACCTTTGCCCTTCTCGTTTTCCAATCCGTTCAAACCGCTGCGGGTGGAATCAACGTGTCGGCAGTCGTCATTGCCTGCTTCGGGCTCGATGTTGCTCGTCAAATGCAACAAGTGTCGCTGACTACTGCAGTGTTCAGGTATATCTCGCTTCTCGCAGTGAGTAAACATGATAACGATAATCACCTCATAGCATCTCTACCGCCGCACGGTCTCGCCTCAATGCCATTCTCATTTTGTCGGCAAGTCCTCGGCGTCGTAAGATGACGTTGGGTCGTACTGATTGGCAGCCGCGGCGTAGCTCTTCATTGGCCAAGTCATGGGTACCTCCGTGGGGACACAAGTGTTTGTCCAGTATGGTTGGCAGGCTTGTTCCTGGTTGATGTTTGCGTTGTACGCTTTTCAACTTGGGATGCTCGTATTGCGAGGACCTCATTGCCCGCGGGGCCACTGGTTTGGATGGGAGGGTGGTTTCGAGGCTCGCAAAAGCTTGGTGGAAGCACGGAAGAGAGACGATGGTTCAAAAGCTGTGGACCCAGAATCAATGGATGAGCCCCCGCCCGAGAAAATGGAAGAGGGCTTAGTGCGGCACACGAAATCAGGAGACGCTGCCAATGCAGCATGATAAGAGGAGAATACCCTGTATCATTGTTTTTTTTCTGCAACGCTAGTAGATCAGGATCGGGTAAAATATTTACGAATGTATCCATCCTGGGCTTCATGGGGGAAGAGAACACTCATGATAACTACTTACTTATTTCAGGGTAAGCTACGGTTGGCGGTGATCGGAGCATACGGCCTGATAGAAGGTGCTCTTCCCACACGGGAACGGAGATCAATACACTTGTACTATTGGAGACACTATTGAGAACCAGCACACATCGTCGGAACCAAGTGAATTGCCAGATAGGGTTAATGTGACGCATCTAAACATCGTTGGAATTGTACCAACAATAAGCTTTGAATGCTCCGTCCGAGAAGAGTGGAGAAGTTGATTGCCCCACAGCAATAGAAATGTGAGAATGAAATGCAACTAAACCACGCGCCTTTGCAATTCGCGAGTGGCAAGGCTCATTGGTAAGCGAAAGACGAGCCGAAAGCTTCCATTGTACTCGATGCAGTGCATCACATCCCCTTCGCAAGGTCATAGATAATGGTATTCCTGTCGGTTCAAACGATGGATCACAGGTATTGTAACGTCTTGCTGGTTCAATATGACGTGAGGCAGGACGTACGTGCAAAACCCGAACTCCGAAGCAGCGATTCGTCGTCAACCACGGTACTTACATACGAGTACACAAACGGAGAACGCACCAATCAAGCCAAGTCCTCGGGAATGTGCTTGAATGCCGTTCTTCCATATCGCGTTAACTACTGTTGGGTGTGGTGTCAGAGGCTCTTTGATAAGGAAAGACGAACGCAACGCCTCACCTACGCCGTGCGGCACTCAGACGTTTGGTACCTCGCCACCGGCCAAATAAGCTAACGAGAGAGAAAATGCCGATCAAGATGGGTGCTTCTCTACACAATAGCGGCCTTCTGGGTCGGACAACTGCTGTCTAGCCGCCACAAAAAGAGAATCCGATCAATGACTGTAACAAACCCAGAGTTTTTTTTTTTTGACAAGTCTCTGATGAAAGACGCTCCACTTAATGATTTGATCCAGGGTTTCATGTGGAGCGAACGTTCATTTGTGGCCCGATCGTATAAAATTGGCGACGGCTGGGCGGACCAGCGCGTTGATACTGAATAAGGATATTTTTCATATCGAACACGAACCGATCAGGAAGATCTAGGCGGGGAAGTGACGCATTGCCAATTGGAACGAGAACAACCTGAGCTAGAATGGATTGGGACGAAAACGGAGATCTGTGAAGAGCGCAAGGTAAGTATAAGCACTCGTACGGGAATCCTGGACTCCACAGGCAACTCTTGAACACAAGATTTCCACGTAATGGGTCCCACGAGCCAATCATATGTACATCAGAGTATGATTTGATTGGTGTTCGTATTTTTATTTTTATTTTTCTCTGGTGAAAGATATGGTCAAAAATTCTCACGACAAGGCCAAAAGGCCGACCCATCGTACATTTGATTTAATTGCAGCTCCAAATTGCAAGGTTCACTAGCACTGACAGTCTTTAAGCCGGGACCCTATATCAATTGGGCAACGTGCGTCAGCAAGGGGATACAACGTTGGTGATCGGAACCTTTGTAATTCGCGAGAATGATGACGGAGAATGCGGTTGGCGAAGCGAACGCAAGAGCCGCAACGTCAGAAACCACAGAGCGTAAGTGGCTCAGCAACCCTGTCTGCACATATCAGGACCTTACCGCGTATTTTTCAGTATCCACGTTGCATATCAGACAGATCACGGCAGACCTGACAGAGGAGCTGCGTCACTTGGTCCTGTGGCCGGACAAGCCACTCGATTACGTTCGCCTCGACGAGGATACACACGGCTACCATTTTGGCGCCTTTGTGCCTTCTCGGGACAAGCCAGTTGCTGTTATTTCTGCCTTTTTTGAGCCCATTCCGTCTGTCGGGAGTAGTAGTGATCGTACAGCAAGTAGCGATCACGGGACCTCCGCACGGTTCAGGAAATTTGCTTGCCATCCGGAGTTCCAGGGTCAAGGTATTGGGACGAGCCTACTGCGCTACACGGCATCGCATTGCGCGAGCATGGGCGCAACAGTACTATGGTGCGACGCACGGTTGAGTAGTAGCAAGTGGTATGAAAAGCGCGGTCTCGTCCCCTTTGGTGACACGTTTTTCAAGGCCACAGTGGAGTATACACGCATGAAGATGGTGCTGGTGGATGGTAGGGAGGCGGAAGGACACCCGGGATCACAGCGTGGAGTGGTGCCTTCGCACTAAACGAACGTCGTAGAGTAAGTGTGCTGGTCTGCAGGCAAACGGTTGCATTCCAGGTCGTAAGCTGATGGTGAACACTCACAGTGATTTGTTGTACCACCACCCTGTACCCCAGATACCATTTGGATACCTAACAATATCAGCGATCGACCTCTTTTGTTTGACATGTTCCTCGTGGTACCAGGATGCCACATAAAATTTGGGCTGTTGTCAAACCAAGATCATCCGAGTGGCTCTCTACTTCAGCCGACCTATCCGTGCATGCCAATCACAGGCCAACACGCTTCAAGGGTGCCGGAGCTTATTACGATTCGTTCGCAACGGAAGAGAAGTTGCAAGTCCCTTGCCTGCGGGTTTCTGCACTGACCCTCTTTTGAATCCCGAGGAACGGCGTAGCTTCTGCACCTCCCCCTAGCGCCGTTACGTTCAACTTTCCCTCGGTGGGGCGCAGCTCCTCCTCTCCAAGACGCCACCCTGGCTGTGATAAAACGGACACTTTGATTTTTCGTCACCGCGAATAGTTCCGACACTGCCTTTGGCTCCGCAGTGTTACCTAGAATTGCAATGAGCGTTATACGTTCCATTCATTGGCGGCCATTGGCATCAATCTGATGGGGAAAGCTACCGCCTCTCGACGCCAATGCGCCATTTCGAGTGCGCTCGGGTGATGGAAATACACGCGTTGATCCCCGTGCCGTCGAAGCGCACATATACCACCGAAATTTACACCTATCACTCGGGATGCTGTCATCCCTGGACAAACTGGTTCAAGGGTAAACGAGCCGAGGCCACTCAGTCCCTGAAATTCCCTGTCTTGGGTGTTGTGTAAACGCTTACAAACGGAATGCGACGTCCATGTCAACAAGGCTATCGGCTGTGCTCTCCACGGACCACGGTATGCGTGTCGGACCTTGGAGAATTGTCCACATTCATATCATAAACTCTATGTTGACGTTGCCGTTTGATCACTGGCACAGGACACCCACATTCTCGTTTCCTTTTGTGTTTTGCTTGCACGATGCCCGATCAAAGCCATTGTCAGATGATGATGCAGGATACTTACCTGGGACGCTGTGTCGACATGACGTGACACTGGCAGAAAAGAGCCGACGGTGGTTTGATGACTCCAAAAAGTGAAGGTCGCATCAATAAAATAATTCGCCACGACGAGCGACCGTATAAAAGCACCCGCCGTTGCGACAGGCCGAGGACGTGCAACCCACCGACCCAATTTTTTTTCTCGTAGTTCCCTCATGATCCTCCCCTCTCCCTCCCCTACTGGCATCTTGTCCCTTGGACTCGTGGCTAGAATCACCCATTGAGTGGCCCTTGGTGTCACTCCCTGCCTCTGTATGCTATGATTCCAAATCACCTGCGTCAACATTTTCAATTGAATTTGTCACGCGCTGACTTGGTTCATAGCCAATATAGTAGGCCGGGAGTGTCCCACTCGCCTTCATGGTCGATTTCACGCACGCGTCTAGGACTCCTTTCGACGTCCATCTCCCCTTTGCCGTCGTACGTTCGCTCGTTCGGGCTCTTCTCGCTCACTTTCGATCCACGCTGGCTCACCAGCACTCACGTTCTATTTCATTTCATGTTCCACTTTTCCCTGGGCTACGCCTTGATGTCGACCCGAAACCAGTTAAGCTTTTTGATGATTTGAATTCTACCTCGTACCCCGCATTCCTGGATAGGGTGTCGTTCGCAGTAGACGGCACACATCAGAATCATTCTTTTGTGGTTTTATTCCCTCTTTTTTTTTTTTTCATGACTTTTTTTTCTACGAGTCGTTTTCACGACTCAAGTTTCCACCCTACCTTGTTCACTAGTGTCTGTGGGGCAGCTTGAAACCCAGTGACAGCTGACGTGCTCCATCGCACAGCACGTGAGCAACCCCTCGCCCAAGTTCGTTTTTCAGATCTAGATATCTATGGTTATCGTCAGCATGCATATCGCTAAATGCGCCAATTTTTCTGCATTCGGTCACTTACCATTCGAGGATGCGTTGCATGCTCTGCCCTTGCCTTTTTGCAAGTAGGGAGGGACTCCGAAATTGAAATTGCGCGTCCAAATGCTTCACCAGCCGAGGATGGTTATGTACGGAACGGGCGCGATGATCGGACGGAAAAAGGGCAAGTGTCTCAGTGGATCCTTTGCCGATCCACTGAATAATTCACATTCAGTCAGCTCACACAAGAATAAACACTTCGCGATAGGATCTCGTCCGTCCGCGCAAGGAAAACATGGGGAATCCCAAGAAGCAACTGTCAAGCGGTCGGGGTTCAGCACAAACACGAGCGATAAGCAGGATCCGGACGAATAGGCTGAGAGTGCGTTGAGGAAGGTAGATACAGGGACATCAATGGTGCAGGGATACAAACATCAATAGCGGGTTCACATGCGGAAGGGTATGCTGACAGGGATGTCATTTCAACAGTTCTTCCACGACTTTATCTTCCGATATATTTGCTACGTTCGCTCCGCGGTAATTCAATCTCCGGAGCGCATCGATCTGTCCGTGGAGAGCAGTCGTGATGAGATGAGTAGGTGGACATGGAAAATCACAGAATCGGTCAAATACGCACGACTTTGGATCGTTCGAACCCGAGGGCCTCAAATTGGTCTACATGTGCCTTTTCGAGGCCCGCGATTGCTACCTCGTCTCTCTGCGGGTCCCTCGCGGGGGCTTTGCCTCGCGAAGCCGACCCCCCGGCATAGACTTGAGTCCAATACCTCGCCGTCTCCTCGAAGCTACGCTTGCTCGTGGTGTAGTGCTTCGCAACTTCAGCGTCCTGGGGGTCATTCGGTTCAGGAGAACACAAGAGGGACTGGAGAGATATCAACGTAGACTTGAGGGTGAGGACGGGGGACCACGCGTCTTTCAGGATGTCGAGACAGATGGCACCAGAAGCCGAGGACACGTTGGGATGGTACACCTTCGTAACGAACTTCATCTTGACTGGTTGGAATGGATACGATTCAGGGATCACGATATCCTGTGCCGTAGGGGGTCTGCGACTCCATCGGTGACTGAAAAAAAGGAGGTTGGCTCACCACTTCAAATGTACCACCCTCGTACGGTGTGTCTTTTGGCCCCGGAAAGGATCCCCTGAGGTGAAAAGCTGAGTTATCGATGAGATCGATACTAATGTTGGAGGATTTATCATTCTTGCAGTCTGAGGCGAGGCGTGGGTCAGCAATGCCCACCGTGTCTCACAAGCACTAACCTGCGATTTCTTTGTTCACCCTCCGGAGACGTGCGTCCATGATGGCACGATAACGATACGTGAAGGTGAGATTTAAAACTGCTGTTGGTACGATCCCGTGTGTTCGGCGACAAGGGTTGAGCGTGTTGAATTCAGAACAAGATCTCTCAATTACCAGGGGCACGTGACTTTATCGGGGATACCACGCGCATCATCAGCGTCAAACCAAAGACCGAACATCTGCATCAAAGCGCTTGTAACCATGGAGAACTCGATGCGAAAGAAGGTAGAGAGGTTCATAGACGGTCTCCAGGATGATATCGTTACTGCGCTCGAGCAGCTCGATCCCGATGCGCCGAAATTCAAACGTGATGCGTGGATTAGAGCTTCGGGTGGTAGAGGCTTGTCCTGCGTCTTCGCTTGCACACCCGAGGCTGGTCAGACCTCCTCGATGCTACAGACCAAACTCGAGAAAGCCGGAGTAAACGTGTCCGTCGTACATGGTATTCTCCCTCCGGCTGCTATCAAAGAAATGCGGGCGGATCATTCTTCCCTTCCCTATGACGAGAACACTAGTCTCCCATTCTTTGCCGCAGGCATCAGTCTCGTCATTCATCCTCGCAGTCCATTCGAACCAACTGTACACGCCAACTACCGATACTTTGAAATCACCGAAGAAGCAACCGAGGGGGAACAGATGGGCAAAATCGTTGCTTGGTGGTTTGGCGGTGGATCCGATCTCACGCCGACCTACCTTGACGAGGAGGATGCGAGACACTTTCACAAAACTTTGAAGGATGCTTGTCAGAATGACGAGCTGTACAGCGCATTCAAAAAGTGGTGCGATGAATACTTCTACATTCCTCACCGGCAGGAAAGTCGCGGAATAGGGGGACTGTTCTTTGACGACCTCTCCAATGAGAAGCATTCCCGCATCTCGGAGGATGTCAAACGGCCGAGAGAAGCAGAGGAGATCTTCGAGTTTCTCTCGAGGCTTGGAAGCGCCTTCATCCCATCGTATATACCCCTTCTACAGAAAAAACGCGGCATCCACACAGACCATCACCGTCGATGGCAGCTTCTGCGCAGAGGGAGATACGTGGAGTTCAACCTGGTCTACGACAGGGGCACCAAGTTTGGATTGAAGACGCCTTCCGCACGGATTGAGAGCATCTTAATGAGCTTACCAGAGACAGCTAGGTGGGAGTACATGTCAGAGCTGGGGACGGAGCCAGGCAGCGAGGAGGAGAAGATTGTGAGAGTCCTAAAGAATCCCCCGAGTTGGGTGTAACCGCGATCGCTCAGAAACGGATGTACTATAAAATTTCTCCGCGAGGTTCAAATCAAACCACGCTGCTGAATTACCACCGAAACGTACAATTCTCTAGAGCGTCCTAAGAGTACAGCTACCACAATCACTGGCTCAAGGCTTGTTAACCTCTTGTTGGGCCTGACCCTTTTCGTTCCTCGCGTTCCCTGTCGCAATCACCGTTATTCAACGTCGAAGACCATGATGACCACGACACTTACCGGAGACTTGCTGAGTCTTGTCACCACTAATGGAACCAACAACCGAGTCCTTGTACCCGCCGACTCTATCGGTGACGCCCTCCGCGTAACCCTTGCCCTGGGCTGCCTTGTACTCCGCCTCGCCGCGGGCGTGTTCCTCCTTGCCCTTCTGCGACCACTCCTGGGAGCCTGTCATATCTCCGACCTAGAGAAATAAATGTCAAAAAACGTCTGGTGCGTCAAGGGAGGAACGGACGGTCTCGACGATGGATCCCTTCATCGACTGGGCGCGACCAGAGACTTTGCTACGACGTCCGTCAGTCCAATGGTCGTACATGAGTCATCCAACCCGCTCACCTAGGATCTTGGTTGGTTGGGTTGGACATGGCTGATGAACGATGTAGATGATACGATGGTTTGGTGCGATGAGAGAGGGAAGAAGAGGCGAATGGGGGGTAAGCCCTCTCCGCCATCCTTTATATACTGTCCAACAGCACCGTACGCATTAGGCAAGTGTACAAGTTCGATGATGACATGCACGCCAATGACATCATACGTGTGATCTAGTGACGTAGGTCGGAGGCGGATCGACGCGGCACTTCTGCACGATTCTAGGGACTCCAAATAGAGCGCTGCATCGCAGGCCACCGCACTGGACAGGATTCCATGTACCCAAGCGTTTCAGGTAAAGTTGAGAATTAGGAGTGCAAGACAAGAGCGCATTCGTCAATAGGAGACTATCGCATAAGCGGATGGAAAAACATCAACAAACGGAGTCACCGGCCCGCCGTGCCATGCAACACACATTTTGGAATTTCAGACCAGTTTCAGGTAGACTTGACGGTCAGCGCGAACAAGTACTGTGTCGAGCCTCGTTCCAATACCCTCCCCAAGCCAGACCTAATATCTGAGGCCTAGAATATAGTGATTTTGATAATATGAGGGAAGTTAGATGTATTTCGCTCATGTCCACACCCCTAGAGACGCTTCTGTACCTTGAGCCACACAATGAGCCAGACCACGATATCATGTCATTCATTCCTAACTGAACCAGTTCAATTCAATTCCCGGGCAAACCCCGTCCCGATTTCAAATGAGAAACCTCCGGCTCAACTCTGGCGCAACTACTCGTCGCCGATGCAATGCACAAAGTACGATTGGAATCCTTCTGGAATCCTTTTCTTCTCGACACCCATGCCCCTCGCCGGTAATGTGTCGTCGTGTCCATGGCCGCCCACCGCCCATACACCACAGCACTATTATGATGAGTCCCTTTAAACAATGAACACATAAGAGGGTCGTCACGACCCCTGCACAACGTGCTTCTGCCACAGGGCTGTCATGTGAAAGTCGCTGGAAAAGAGGCCCATCCATCATCGAAATTCTTCCGCGCGCCCGTCAGGGTGGAGCGGGATATTGACACTGGCACAATGTACACACGCCTCAAATTGCAATTACTATGAATGCGTTCCTTTTGTACATTTTGGGTCATGTTCCGTGATTCGATACACCTCCGTTCATAGTTGAGAAGTAGAAGTCGACGGTGAACTCGTTCACGAACGGGCTCCAACGAAAATGGTCAAGGCCCATCTGTGGGCGCGATCACGGTCGTTTCGATAACAGCAAGTGATTAGAGCGAAGCATGATACTCACATACTTATGTAAACTTACCATTCAATTGGCATCTCGTAACGACAAGTCTTCGAAGGATTTCAGGAACGTGCCGATTGGCTACAGCAAGTGCGGCAACGGTACATGCTTACCATGGCTAGCCAAAAAGCTCCAAACTTTTAGAGGCGTGTTAGGATGCTGGCATGTGCATCAGCTTTTGGTAACCCGTCCATTGTCTGAGTTCAAAGCACTTACGAGGATGGTAGGATGTTAAATAGAGTTACATACGCACGTCAAGCTTAAGTTTGGCCCGTTTGAGTCAAGAACCATCATGTGATCTCATCGCTGAGCGCATCAAAGTTATCTCTGAGCAGCACGAGGTCGTTTTGACAGGCGGAGATGGTCTCTATTATGACTATATGCAGTGAACACGAAGAGCGACGGTAAACAAGACGAATGATATGGGCGATAAAGCTCTTAATGAGGTTAGCACAAGATGCGAAGAAAGATCCAAAGGAAAATACCGATTAAAACTCCCTCCACATAGTTCCGGTGTTGGAGTCCGAGTCTAAAGCGTATGTGCCGTGAGACACGGAGATCACCGTCCTCTCGAAATCATTGACGAATATTACTCGCTGGAGTGATGGGCAATAGAGCCGCAACTCGCTCCCCAGTGCCCGCACCCCTGTAGGAATTTGCAGTGGTGGGTCCCACTCCGAAACATCCACCTCGACACACTCCAGAGAACTCAGTCTCCGCAAGAGACCGTAAAACCCGAGCCGCTTGATCATGGGCGTCAATTGACAACGATCTATCCGAGACGGAAGCACCTACGGTGGGCCCATCAACTGGCAGGACAAGCGTTCCAAGATAGCGTAGGTCATGGACCTGATTCTGCAGCTTTACGACGGAGGCAAGGAGCTCCATGGAGAATGCATCAGAGTAGCTCGAGTCGGCGATATCCAGCGAACGCAGAGGGTGCGTCGTCTCCATCAGCTTGGAGAACAAAAGTGACAATTCTTTCCTTTTTTCCGGTGATCGTGTTTTAGAAAAACATGTCTTGAGTCGAGAAACAGGACGGGTGGGAACAAGGCTACAAGCGGCTTCGGTAAACGTGCATTCCAAGGTGGACAAGTTTGGAAGAGCGCCAGGGTCTAGGGATGACAATCCAGACGCAGAGGTTTGGGCAGGATCCTCGGATATCGAATAGTCGGCGATATACAAGTCATCAAGGTCTGTTTGGGTATTCAAAAATGATACAAGATGATTGTCCCACTGCAGGTCACAGTAGAAGCTACGAAGGCAGAATGTGGCACCGTCGAGAATCCACGCCTGAGCAGCGTCGTCCGCGTTGTCGATGTGGATATTCAAGAAACGTATTCTCCTCGTTTGTTTGAGCGCCTCGGATAAGGTCGACCAAAAGTCATTCTGCAAACCAACCTGGGATTGGGGTCTGTTGTCACTGCCTTCTCCGTCGCCGACGAAAAGCGTGAGGTCTTCTACTACCACCGCGAGGCGGTGAGTCCTCGCGAACAAGCTACACAGCTCGAAAGTGTCCCGTGCATCCGATGCACAAATGGTGTTGTACAGCGCCTGCTCCGCCGCTTGTTGAAATCTCTTGTTTACCCTGCAGAGGGTACAGATGTCTGCTCTATTATCCACGTGTTTGACGACGAGACGATACGTCTCTAACGACAATTCCATTCTGCATTACCTCGGAGCGAGTTTGTCCGTCAACTGAGAGTTGCGCTGATAGTAAGCACTTAGTTGCTCACCAGCCAGATCTAGCGGTCGTGACAACGGCAGCGACTCTTAATGATGCGACGGAAGTGAGTGGCGAAGCGAACGACGTGATCAAAGCCCTCCGGTTATCAAAGACTTTGCGAGGTTACTGGAGGCTACTACCGCCCAGTAATGACAAGCACAGACGCAAAATGACACTGAGATTGTAGATGCCGCAGAGGACCTGAGCTTGCCTTTTTAAGCCGGACCAACGACCCATTGGAAATGGAGCACGGGAACAACACTAGATGCGGATAGGCACAATCATGGTTGATCTTGTGCGCTCCCACCATAAGCAATCTTGGCATCGGGCTGCCCGAATGGTCATTCTGTGACGCGCATCCCTGTGAACAGGTGCGATTGGCTACGTTCCAATACAAGATGAATAAATTAGCCTCAAGAATGCAGAGAAGAAACATGGTAAACGTTCATGCAAGGTTACATTTCTGTAGGCACGCCAGCGCTGCCAGGGCCAAACCAAGATCCGGATTGGATTATGCATATTTGAAAAACTCACGCTTCGACTTGTTTATGCCAGATAAGCATGTGAACATTCGTTGGCAATCCAGGGAGGGAGCAAATCCCGTCAAACCGGCGTTGTTTCGAGACGAAACAAACGTTTCAGCTTGAGCTGGGACCTTTCTGGTGACGGATCCATGAGCAACGGATCGTTCTACCCCGACCCCTGTGGGTAGCGTACCCATGATCGGACGTATTGATGAGCCCCTCTCTATCAGCCAAATGCAAGCAATGAGTTGCGGACAGTTGTATTTCAACGCCACACACCTGCATGCTAGAGATCACGCTACTTTCGAACGCTGTACGGTCCTTGGTACCTTGTTGTCAAGGTTTTCGTATTTGAAATCCGCTAAGATTCCGAAGAGGCTGTTACTAACTGTAGTGAAGTCGATGCATGAACGCCACATCGCGACCAGTGAACAGCCGTGATGCTCTGCGTGAGAGAAAGAATGATAAGTCGCTGAAACGAACGGCATCTGCCAGCAGCCAACCAACGTCACGGTTCGCCACGCCACCGTGCTGTCCCCGAAAGATAATGCACGATAACATACGATGGAACAAATATTGCTCCGTGTAAAGGGTCCAGCTTCCTAATGGATATGGGCTTAAATCAGTCCCAGGATTCTACTGTTCGAAAGGTGACTCATATATAAGCATCCCAACCCATCGGGGTCGGACAATGACAAGGCATAATATCTGAAAATGTCCCCTGACTTATTTGTAAGTTAGAGCGAGACTATTTCAATGTGTTAGCGTGCTTACCTCTACGGGTGTCAGAGGTAGATAGATCGTGGCGATGCACATGCGGCGTCCGTCAGTCCCTGTAAGTATTTTTGATGCTTGGTGGTTAGGTTATGTACGTGAAACATGATAAGGATCTTCTCGAAAAGAAATGGAGTCGAAAAGCAGAAAATGGAAAAGGTATAAAATCCACTTATCATTCAAACTACCTCGGACTCAGCCATTATCGTCTTTTACAAATGGAAAACGTCAGCAAAGCAATGCAATTCGAGTGTCGGTAAATCACGGAATGGCAAGAGTGAGAGTCATACTGGACGTGCGACCAAGGAGATCATTCTAGCTTCTCTAATTCCTCTAGTCTCTGTAAAACAACATCTTTGCTGGTCTCTTCGATCTCGCCAGCCAAAAATATCTCGTCCAAGATGGCATAGACCTGATAGGTTCGGTGCATGAACAACAGTTAATTGTACGACAAGGTGGTTCCCAACCTTATAGAAGTTGAAGACGAGATCCAACTCGCACACGTTGTCGAAGAAAGAATCTTGAGACAAAGCCTTGTCAGTTATCGGAGATGGAAAGTTGCCAGGGAGCTCCGAGCTTACCGAGAATCTCGACGAACAGATGAATAGCTTCGAGATATGCAAGTTCATTGTCATTGGCATCGACGCAGACACAGAAGAAAAGGCCAGCATAGCGACGGTACACTATTTTGTGGTTCTTGAACTGTGGATCGCGTTAAATGGAGCACCCTCGATGTCCTCCACAACTGACCTCGACAAAGTTGGACTGATACTTTTGATCACGGGGCGCAACTAGTCTGTGTACTTCACCGCGAAGCCTCACCTAAACAAGGCAAGGTTATTCCGGCTCATCTCCGACTTAAGAGGCACCAAGTACCTCACCTTTTCCTCATCGTCATACGGTACATACCACTTCGACAACCGGGTTTTTCCTTGCCTGTTCTATAATTCTGTGAGAAGCTATGTCATCGTACACAGACAAAGCGAAAAGTTACCTGCACCAGTATAAACCTGATCATCGCCGCATTCGGGATGGACGTCGCGGTCGAACGTGTTCTGCTGTGGCACTTGCCAGCAGTCTTAGTTGGAAGAGCCGGATTAGGTAAGAGACTGACACAACTCCGGCCCGATCCACAACCATCACTCAGCGAGTGAACAGCACACACTTCAAAACTTTTCCAACCCTCGGCAATATGTCGGAAGGTGAGTGGGCATCTCTACTCTATCTAGAGTCGATAGGAAAGTCTGCAGATATCACATTTCTTGCCTCGCACTCAATTTGCTGGGGGCATGAACAACGGTTTCAAGGACTGAACTGCCATCCTCGCATTGACCCTCAACAAGCTTTCCTGCCCACCATTATCTCCAGAACTAGCTGGTGATGCGAACCCGAACCCTAGTTTGGATGCGGTCATTTGCACATTTGGATTGCTTCGCGCAGCTGCGCCGTCCGCGGCGTCTTTGGTCCAAAACTCGACAGCCCGTTCACGAGTGTGCGGGTGTCTCAGGATAGCTGGGCGGAAGTACCTGAGGAGTTGAGCACGAGGAAGGGTACGCTCCAGGCGCCCGAGCACTGCAGCAAGTGCGACCGAAGCCGGTGGAGGAGGGTAGATTGCAGGCAACATCTGAATAAAGGCGGGAAGAACCAAGAAAAGTATGTTGCGACCCAGGAACAAATTGTCGTGCCACTGCATTGGTCATGGTTCGTCATGTGTCACGGACGTGTCATAGTACGAACGCCAACGCACCATGAAAGCTGTTTGGGCGTCTTTTTCGAGTGGCACGGCGCTAGCGGAGGTGAACACGTAGACCTCGGCGAGGAATGCACATGTGAGCGCGCCGAGGACATTTGTTCTCCATCTCTGTCGACCATTTATATTTGTTGTTAACAAGAGAAGTAGCGTAGCGGTTCGCAAGTAGTCGAGAAGAATGCCTGACAGAACGAGAATGGTGTAGTCCGTGATCGAGGAACAATAGGAACAGGTTTGTATGGCGCGTTGCCCAAACCTGCCTCCCACCATGAGCTTCGCCTTTCAGAAAGGGATGAACTCACCTACCTCACGTATATATCTCTGCTGCCATGCACACCCAGTTTTATGAGTAATGTCTCGACATCTTTTGGGATTTCTGGAGGAATAACGATCGCGCCCGGTTCCCCCATCGTGTTAAACCCGGCTTCCCTCACCAACAGAGACTTTATGCGGTCCACGTGCGTGTTTATGGGTATCCTCAATCGTGTGAAGAGGTTTTGAGGTCGGTGAACTGCGAGGTTCGAGAGTACGAGTAGGGTGTGCAGGCCTGCTGCTGCTGTCATTACAAAGTTGACCGTGCCCCCCTCTCCTTGTCGTCCAGCTGGAGAGAAGTAAAACCATGCTGCGCAGAGTGATACTGTTGAAATAAAGGCAATTGATGAGCTCATACTAATGCGCGTTCGTCTGTGGCAACGTCCCAAGTGAATCTGACTAGGAATCCAAGTGGTGCCGTAAAACGAGGAACAACGGCTGTCTGGTGGAGGTGGTAGTATATGTACTGCTTGGCCTATGATCGTTCTTATTCAAGTCCACTCAGAAAGCACCAGGATTCCCTTCGTGTGAAAAATACAAATCCCATCATCCAGATTCGCACGTGACAACCCTGATTATTATTGAGCTCGATGATAGTGCGCGGTTCATCCATCCAAATGACAGAAATCATATGAGCGTGCTTCAATATCTTCACTTCACAAGAGTATTACATGTCCATTCTACGATCCAACGATGCCACGCGATTCTGCCGGTCCCACAGCAATCAACATACATGCGGCCCCGTAAAAGTAGTCCATCTCGGCCTGGTTGCCATACACCATAAACGAGTGTCATAAACTTCACTGACGATTTCATCGGCGTAATCTCTAACACCTGCGTGATCGGTGTCTTGTAAAACGCTTTCAACCACGGAAAAGTTTCATAGCGATAAAACCCAGCCTGCGACTGAAAAAGTTTCGGATCAAACGGATACTGCCCTCCAACGAATTCGATGCCTTCAACTTGGTCGATGGTCAACCCCTTAAGCGTCTCTTGAAGATATTCCTGGAACAAGTGGTCCTCGTACTCCGTCCCCCGGTAAGGCACGTCAATTTCCTTGGTGGTAATAAGGTTGATCCGTGGGTTCATGAGCTTGCGATAGAGCAGCCGGAGATCGTAACGGAGACCAAGCTCGTCGCACACGTCCGCCAGCGCGCGATCAGATCCTTTCAGCTGACCCAACAATGGCTCGACCACGTTTTTCCCTGTATGGACATACTCATGGACGAGGCCGAATCCCAGGTATCCACCATTAGGCAGTTTCGACTTGTCGTTCGCTAGCTCAACCAGTGCATGCTTGAGTGTGAGATGGAACGGAGTAAGGATGGTCGATGTGCTGGGGCGGATAGGTTTATGATAGAGGTTATAAGTCAGGGTGACACGGTAACCCGACGTGACAGGCAAGACCTCATGCCCAGTGTCACCATAGAATGCGACGAAGCAAACAGAGGGCTCTATGGCAGTTGCAAATTCGTTGGCGAAATCGAGTGTCCACTCTTTCTGACCCTGACGAAGTACGAATTGACCGCCCTTGTGCGCAGTGGGCAGGACAACGACTAGGGACCCGAACATGTCCTGACCCCGTGGTGTGTCCTTGTGCGCCTTGAAAAAGTCACCCTTTCCTGCAGAACAATGAGTGGAAGAGCCAGTAACGGGTGTGCTTACCATAGACGTTCAACTTGTACAAATCTGCGTCCATCGTTGCATAATTCTGGGTGAGCAATGCCTTTGATACCTGCTCGTGGATTCCGAGGCTGCGTGGATCCAGGAGCGTCGCAAACGAGATGAGATCCATCTTTCCCGCTTTCCTATACGATTCGTCAAAGACATTTTCTCCGTTTCGGCCAAACTCCGCTGGTTTGCAAGCGCGATACAACACTTCGAGGTCGTCCACTCCAGCGTTAGAAAAATCGACGCGTCTACACACCAATCAGACACGATCAGAGGTTTCAAAGGTAGCTTACCGAAGGAGGTCACCGTGGGCGTAGTATAGCAGACACTGATAATCTGGGATTGCACACATTCCGCTGTAGAACGGGTCGCGGTCATGCAATGCGGTCTGCAATACGATTACTTTGGGGTCGGGGAAATGTGCTGGCGTGAACTTTTTCTTTTTTGGGGGCATGGCGAGCAGAGAGTGGTGATGATGTACTCGACCAAAACCCAGATGTCGTTTTGGCAGCGGTACAGATGCTCATCGTTGAATTCGGCTCTGTCCGCTGACGAGTCACTTTGTTTCGTTCGTTCCGTTTTCGCCGCGCTTCTTCCTCGGTGCCAGTTGGTTGCTGCCTGGCAGCAGCTGCCGGCAGCGCGCGCGACGCCGACGCCGTCGTCGTCCTTTTTCTTTTCTCCTTCTCTTTTTTCCTTTTCTTCTCTGATTCTTTCTGGGATGTGGCGCATTTGCGTTTTTTCTCTCCAAGTGCCTGCTTGCCTGCTGTTGTCAATATGGACGGACGGCGACCTTGCTTCGGTCCCGGGGTTTCCGTTTTCGCCATGTTCGAATTCGATCTGCGCTCTCTCACCCTTTTTCGCTAGACTGGTCACGAGTCTACTTTTTCGCCAGGGTTCGCGATCCGTCCATGCGATATCCAATTCGTTAATTGGTCCGTCACGGCTCCGTCACGCCCAGACGAGAGGGGGAACCGTGGTTTGGACGGACCCACACCCTACTTCCTTCACCATCATCCCGACATTCCTGTGGAACGACGAGCCCCCTCGGGAAGCACTGCTGTAGTAGTAGAGATAGTCCACGGATTCACAATTACTGTTTGTCGCAAATGGAACAAAAGAGAAGTCAGTGGAATGTTCCATCTTCTGCCACCCTGTCGCCTTGACATATCCTGTTTACTGTCGCTTCGGATTGTGTCATTATCGAGCAGCGAGCACTTGATCAGTTATACTTTCGAAATCCGTTGGTGTCTACGTTCGCCAAGTTCACGGCGTCGTACGATCTGGACCCGGATTTCGTTATGAGCGCGAATGTCCGACGATGACATTGAATGCTTGGTAAGGCCACTGATGCCACCGCGGTGTCTGAAGCTCGGTGCTTTCTGTCCGTGCTTCTCGCAACCTTGAAGGTCCAAGGCGGCCAACAACAATTTTTTTGTTGGGGCGGTGGTCGCGTTGTTGACGTTGAGATGATGTTGGTCACGTTCAACTCTGGGTCACCACGTTCCGTGAGACGGGAAGATGCCACTTTCGGAAGAACCGATGTGTGTTCAAGTTGGTGTTTTGATCAGAGATACTGAGGAACTTTGGTTTGTCTTGTCTTTCCCATTCCCTTCTTAGACTGACCTCACTGTACTCGATGCGAACTGTCTCCATTTACTTTGATGGGTGTGGAGTGTAGTGATATACAACAGTCTGGTCTTGTTTCTGTCTCTTTTCCGCCAATATGTCACACTTTATTAACCCATAGGTCAAATTTCATATCTCAGATCCCAGCGCTCACTGGCAGCGCTCAGCGGCGAACCACACAGCATCGAGGCTTGCAGACAGAGGGACACTTGGTGATGCGGTGTGCTTCGTCGTCGAAGAGCGACTATGTGCGGCGGTGGATCAATTGTGTGTTCAGGTCAAGTTCAGGTATCCCAGGCGCAGGACTGTCAAATTCGTGACGAGGGTCTCCTACCTTTAATTGCCTTACTATTTCTCGAGTTCTGAAACTTCCGTATCAGCATGTTGATCCTTGAAGCGCATCGGACGTAGAGGACGTCGAAATCATTGGCCGCAAACTAGACACAAGATACAGTCGTGATCGGATGGGCACAGCATGTTATAGATACATTATGAAGGAATACTACAAGGACCCTGCCCAGCAGGTGTTGGATGTGAAGCAGATGCCGTCCGTCCCTTTGCGAGACTGCGCATGCATGCTATGGAAATTATATCTACCCGGGAAAGCTTCATCTAACGGCCAGCATGGTGAACGATGTGCTGCAGTCAACAATAGAGTAAATGTTGACTACGCAGGTCGGCGATGAGTGCCACACTACGGTTTCTCATACCGGTCCGAGTCTCTGACGAGGAACAACAGCGCACTGCTCATCAGGACAACGACCTGTACGTCCAAAACTGATCAGCAGAGGAAGTTAGGGCATTCAATATCCCCACCAGGTGGACATAAAACAAGAGCAGGGGTGTCGTCTCGATCGTCGCCGTGAGAATGCTACCCATGATGATCGGCGAGAGGATACTGCCGGCATTGGAGACCATCTCGAAAGTTGCCAATGCCTCTCCTAACGGACTGACGTAAGGGCCAACTCCACTCGTGGGATATGGATATGATAAATTAACCTTGCTGGAGCGGGTCAACCGATCCAACGACTAGACTACGGATCGTAGGTCCGTGCATCGCGCCAAACCCAAGGAAAATACCCGCTGCATTACAGCAGTGAGGAGATGAACAAGGTTATCGTCACGAAGCTCTTACAGAGAATCAACATTCGGCTTGTCGGGGATGCGGCCGCACCCAGTAAGGAGATTGCTGTCATAACGCATGATGCAGCAGCCAAGTGCACGTGTAGATGATCCGAGGTTTCCAATTCCAATTCCTCGTCATTAACTATATCTTCTTCCCCGTGAAGGGGACGTATGGTTTTCCGGAGGTAGTACGGACGCAAAAAGCGGAGAAGCGGCGGGACAATCACCATCAAGAAGATCGTCCTGCTGACAGAGACAGAGGTGAAGAAAAAGCCAGTCTAGGACAAACGAGATCAGCTTGACACAGGACAAGCCGATACTACTCACGTCCTGAGGACTGAGGTGGTAGTTCGATGTGGCAAGTACCATCAAGGCAGTCCATGCATAAGAAGTGGCCACCATGAGCAAAAGGGTGTGTATCGCACACCAAGCGAGTCGCCAATTTTGGCTGCCGTCCAATCTCCGACTCGGTATGAGCAACCTCAAAGGCTCGAAAATGTGTAGAAATGCGAAGCGAGTGGTTGCGGGCTGCCGGTCATCAGAAGGCTCCGGACGCATACGAAACAGTGCATTTCTTTTCTCCTCCGGGAAAGACTCCGGTAGAGCGGAAATAACGTAAATGAATGTGGCAACATATATTGCGGTTGCCAAGTGGAACACAATCAGAGGGTTGCCTGTTTTCGTCGTAATAGTCCCTCCCAGAGCAAATGATATACAAGTGCCTGCAAGAGACGATGTGAGAAAATACATGGGATCTCGAGTGAGATCCAGACCTAACCCAGCCCAGCCTGATATCTTGCTGAGGGCTGCGGTCCTTGAAAACGGGATCAGTCGCATCGAGCAGGACGTGAACTGAGAGCATACCTATCTTCTGGGGCGCATTCGTCGACAATGTACAAGTCAATGAGATAGCCGAGAGGACCGGAGAATACCCCAAATAGCATCCCAACAAGGAACACCCAATCAGCGAGCGAATCTGGCATATACTGTGACCCAACTATCATGCAATTGCTCATGATCGCAGCACCAAGTACCAGGAAGAAGGCGGGTTTCCTCCCATAGCGGGATGAAATACGGCTGAACATGCCAAACCCAACAATCGCTGGAATATTTGTGAGTAACGGCAGCCGTCGAAAGCACTGCAGATATACATATAACGCCTTCGGCCACACCGAGTACTGCGAGAACAATCGCAAAATACCGTGCGACTTCTGGTGCATCGCAAAGGTCAAGTGGGCTTGGGCCAGCGATTGTGATGGTGGCAGGGTCACCGTGTGATATATTCCAGAGCCTGCAGACAGATTTCCGAGTAAGCTCGATGAAGGTAGTCGATGATATTCCGCCGGCCAGCGTGGTTGCCAGTGCGACCGGAATTAGGAGTGTCTCTGGTGAAAACCTGAGTCGCTTCCTCAGTAGATTCCCACTCGGCTGGCCGACTGGTCCATTGTCTACGAGGAGAGCGGTAGTTTCGGATGGTGGTTGGTTCGGGGACGACATGGTGCAGAACGTAGTCTACCGCATGGGCGAGATAAGCAGTTATTCTGCGTAAAATAACCGCCATCCATGGAATAGCCTGTTGGGACGATATTAAGAAGGCATTGCAGAAACGTGCTTCCCAACGGTACGAACATGTGTCCACATGTGGGCCAATGCCGGATTCTCCACGCATTGCGAAATTGAACGGGATCATAGCCCTGATGACCACGTGCATACCTTCGGCGAAGCTGACGGGTGAGTATATCGTGAGTCCCGCCATGGTGGCTTGCTGCATGCTGTCAGCTCGTCACATCTGAGTGCAGGTTGAGATGTCCATGTCGAGTTCGGTGACCGCCGAAGTGGAGGGCGCAAGAAATTAATGACACAAGGCACTTGCCGTAGGCACAAGGCACAGAAAAAAGGTTGAACTTGGGCACGCGGCGGTTCAGCGTTCGAAAGCCAAGCATCCTCCGCTCTCCACGATCATTACCGCCTTTCCGCATTCACCTACCCAGCCGGAGGTTTTGATGGCCATAAACGATATCAGCTGACAGCCACTGTCCAGTGTAAGAGATCTGGCATACCGGCACAGCACGGCGATCACCCGTCCCACCATGATCGCTCCAAGGTCATTCCCACCTACTGTATACAGCCTCATACTTAAGGGCGGCTCGAGCCCGAGAACCTCACCAATCTCACGTGACGCCCTGTTCACGCTCGTCTGTCTGCGTAGTGTCGGCACCGCTGCTGCCCTTCCATCCAGCACGCTCACTCCAACGAATAGTGTATTTTATTGCATGTATCCATCAAGCTAAACAAGTAACGTCTGATATAGATATGTCACTCAACTTTCAGGGCAACCAGCACCATCAAGGTTCATCCCTTGACGAATCCTCACGGAAGCTATTAAGCAAGACAACGACATATAAGTAGTTCGCCATTTCTGAGATATTCATGTGCGGTCAAATCAATCCATACCCCATTTCTCCAGGCGCACTATGGAGGGATCAAGTGCGACCCACTGTGACCACGCGCAAGAGTCAGACTGCTCGTTACACGACTTCAATTGAAGTAGCGCGACGGTTCCCTGGGGATGATCATCGATGGAGTGGGGCTATGCCTCTGAGTGTTGGGAGTAAACAAAATTACTGCTGGCCAGTCCGAGAGCGCAACGACGATGCTGGTCGGTACTAAGAAAGGCGAGGATGGCAGATAGGAAGAGACCCTGATCACAGCCGAGGACCCCGGAACCTTACACGTATCGCACAGGTCAACTTCCAACGTACTACACTTGATTCCTGAAGGGCCCCACCATGGCTGATCCTACTAAAGCAGAGTCAGAGAATGTATTCAAGGTACTCAGAGCACAGAAAGGAAACAAGGTTGGTCAATTTCTAGTCCCAAATTCGCACCTTCATCACCGTCACCGTCACCATCGTCGATAGACATGCTTCGACTGTCAAGCGCGGAACCCGACATGGTCAAGCGTCACTTTTGGTGTTTATATATGCCTGGACTGCTCCAGCATACATCGGAATATGGGCGTGCATATCAGCTTTGTGCGGTGGGTACAATATCTTCTCATTCCCACATGTCCTCAAACCTCCGGAGTGAACAGCTCGACGAATCTAGACAGCTGGCAATTGCACCAACTACGGACCATGAAAGTCGGTGGAAACGCGTCTGCAACAGAGTTCTTCACTCGTCATGGAGGTGCCACCCTCTTGAGTGACGCCGACCCGAAGAAGAAGTATTCCAGCAGGACAGCGGAGCTCTACAAGGAGGAACTCGCCAAACGCGTCAGGGAAGACGCCATCAAGTGTGTATCATCAAACTTTGTACTTTTAAAGACGCCCATTCCTGTTACTAGATTCCCTACCCGGGTCATCGTCGAGGGAATGGATTCGTCTGAACCAACTAATCCCTCCTTGCAAACGGATGACGACTTCTTTTCTTCCTGGGACAAACCCGCCCCGGCTAAACCTGCACCTTCCTCCACAACAACTACAGCTCCGCCTGTAGTTGGTCGTCCTCCTCCCCGAACGGTAACCTCAAGCTCTTTACGCTCGACGTCTTCTTCCACCGCCAACAGCTCAGCGAAATTGGGTGCTTCACGATTAAACTCTTCCGGGTCGGTTACCACTACTTCTACTAATACATCTGCCGCTGCGAAGAAGACTAAGCTTGGTGGCCTTGGAGCAAAGAAGGCTGCGTCGCCGATTGATTTTGCTGAGGCGGAACGGAAAGCTACCGAAGAAGCTGAACGCATCAAGCAGCTTGGATACGATCGGCAGCGCGAGGAGGAAGAGGAACGTGCCCGACAGCAGGCTGAGCAGGCCGCTCAAGCGGATGTGAAAGCCAGGGCCGCCAATTCTGGTCCAGCAACAACCACGATACCCGGAAAAGTTGACGTTCAGAAAGGAAATAGCCAGGATCTTGAAAGGTTGGGGATGGGTTTCCGCAAATTGGGCTTTGGTAGTGTTCCCACTGCGTCACAGACGACACCTGGCGTGCGATCTACGTGCGTATCTAACCGTTGTATCTTTGTTCCTTTGACTGAGGATGGGTGTCACTTCTAGCCCACAAGCCGATGATGCACCCACGACCGCACGGGAAAAGTTTGGATCTCAGAAGGCTATCTCTTCGGACATGTTTTTTGGGAGAAACGATTACGACGCTACTTTTGTTGCCGAGTCAAAACAACGGCTATCCAACTTCCAAGGGGCAACTTCGATCTCATCGAATCAATACTTTGGCCGCGAAGAGGAAGATGAACTCGAGCGTGGTGGACCTGAGGGAGGACTTTTGGGCGACGGTAGCCTTGCGAATCTAGAGATTGCTGCGAAAGATGCTGTCGCTCGATTGATGGCTAATCCCGATGTTCAAAACATGGGTGAGAGCATCCGAACGAACGCTCTGAAGGTATGTCCACTACCCTTCTGGCGTTTGAATTTTGCTTGACGTGAACTACCTAGCTTTCTGATTATTTGGCTCAAATGTCTCAACAACGCTGAGTCTGCAGTCGAGCACACTAGATGATCTTGTATCTGAGACTTGATAAGGTTGTGTTCATTTTAGTATTGTTTAATCTCTGGATCCCATGACGTGTCTGTGAAGAGACTAGATGTCTTAGCTTTTCATGGTCAATTCGATTGTGCGTCCCCTTGGCTGAAACAGAACTCACCGCTAAACTAGCACGAGGACCAGTGTCGTTCTGGACTGATCAACTAAGAGCACCAAAGTCATCGAGCACTTGCTGTCCTTCCGAACATTGATAGCCTGGATGTTGACATTGAGTACATGTCCTCGTGACATCCTCAGGTACCAGGCCACGGCATATTAATGCTGTACTGGCGTGATGGATCTGAGACTCGCGCGAATTGCTGGTCGGAGTCGGGATTCGGAACAGCGAAGCATACTTGCAGGTAGGTGACAATGATCCACTTATTTCTCGCCTGTCGATCCCCCCTGCCGAAAAACATTCCGATCTCACCATCTAGCACGATTTCCGACTGTGGTCCGTAGGGAGCAGAACGCTGACATTGGTCCATGTGTTGGCATGCATCAAGGCGGCCGCACCGCCTTATTTATATCGGACCACACGGTCACCATCGCCGGTATGGTTTGTAGTACGGTGATATGATTGATAATTCCGACACCCTATTAGTAATAACTCGTTTCTATAGGCGATAGACTTCTTTCTGCACCATCACCATGTCGTCCTTGGACCAAGCGCCGTTTGAAACTACTGGCCTACTCAGAGACTTTCGACCAGCTGATCGCTCGGGTAGGAGTCCATCGGGGGAACGATCCAGATTTTCACCTGAGACACTCCTTGCTCCGGTCGCGCTTGCAACAAGGCTGGCGACCCAGGCGCCATTGACTACCCTCGTCGAACTAATACGACGAGCTACCTGCAAGCTTTGGAACCTGTCTCACGGTGATCCAGACTCAGCCAAACAGTGCGATGCACCCGAGATCGTGCCCTATTTTTGGACGGCGATTGCCATAGTCCGCGTGATTGAAGGCATCATATGTGTGGTTGTATTCCTGCCAATTGCTACGATTGCTCACAACTCAATATTCCAGTAATTGCTGGGTGTGGCGTATTAAGTCGCATATCATCACGTCACGGAAGGAAACCGGCTTTCTTGCTCGTACTTGTCGCTGGAACCATTGGATGTTGCGTGATATCTGGGTCACAGTATGTGGCGGACTGGCTTTCTAACTGGGTCTTCATTGTCGGGATCATCTTCTTGATATCCTCTGGCGCTTCCAACTATGCTTATCTTGTCAACGTGTATATCGTCGATGTATGTGTCCCGGAGGATAGGTGTGTCTCAAGCTCGGACCTCTTGATGGTTCTAATTCCACCTTCAAGAACTGCCGCGTTGAGTAAGATATCAGGGTGGACATTACTGGGTCTGGATCTGACTTACAGACCTCACGCATATTCTCACATCATATCTCGCAGGTAATTGTATATCATACGCTCTGGGAGGATTTGTTACAGCGAAAACAGGGGACCTTCTGATCGTATTCTACATGACAGCCACGATATACATCTCCACACTGATGTATGTTGTTTTTGTCCTACCGGAATCTTTCCCAGAGGAAAGTAGGAGCGCCCTGTCCCGCACGCTTCTGAATCCCTCTGATAATGAGCACCCCGTAACCACTCGCTTCATATCCTTGCACATTTTCGAGCCGTTGAAGATGCTCATACCTACTCGGAGATTGGATGGAACTCGCAATTGGCGACTCGCTTGGTGTGCAGCACATATTTTCGTGTTCACGGCCGTAAATGCCTACGCTCTCACCGCCTGGTTGATAGTTACTTCAAAATACAACCACACCCATGCGGATGTAAGTAGTGTCATGCATGCTGTATGAATGCAAGCTGATCTTGTTCGCTTTAGACCGGTATTTTTCGCACCAGTGTTGCTGTCAGCGGCACAATTGTCATGACGATGATCGTCCCGCCTCTGGTCCGGCTTTTGCGTCCGTACTACCCCAGAAAAATCACACGTTCCCTTCTCGCGGAAGAAGACACAATCCATGGTGAAGGACCGGAACTAAAGACCTCGGATCTTTTGGATGTACATTTGGCTTTTGTGTCATGTGTCTTTACGGCAGTCTTCTATTTGACTGCAGCCGCATCCACGACAAGCCAGGCATTGATCCTCTGTAAGAGTTTGGTAACGACCTTTTCCTTTGTCCCCTCACCGGTGCAATACAGCCTGTATTTGTATTGGATTTGGCTCTATACATACCCCTACAATTCGTAGCTTGGTCGCTGGATCGGTTCATCCTCTAAAGCAAGGTCAGATTTGGATACCACTCATGCGGGATTGTTACTTACGTGAGGCCCATTCATAGGGGAGGCATTGGCAGCTTTCGAGATAGTCTCTAATTCTGGCACTTTTCTCTCCCCGTTCGTCGTGGTTAGCATTCTCATTGCAACGATTGGAACGATGCCTCTGTTATCGTTTTATGTCCACCTGGTGGGAATGCCGAACATTCATATTTGCTTGTCTCTTCGCTGATCCACGGTGCACGTCTAGGTCGTTATGTTGATCAGCGGTGCGCTACTATTCTTAATCAGAGACACGGACAGGTATCAGAAACCGCATGAGGGCGACGTGGCAACCCATGTAGTAAACTAGTAAGCGGCACTCGTCAATGTACCATCCACCACTCATAGCATTAGATGCATAAATGTACGGCGCATTATGATCTACAGGGATAGACGCCCATAGACTTTCTTTGGCTTTGACCGAGATCATATAGGCCGTACGTTGAATGAAACCTGCTTGTGTTTACCATGACCGAGGACATACCCTTCATCTCCAACGACTGCGGAATAGGGTTCTTGTGGGACTCGTCGATGAATTTGTATAGTGCCGTTTCATTCATCAGTTCCGCTCTACAATGTACATTGGCCAAGGTTTGAGCAGCGGTCACTTCTCCAGTGGAAATTTGAGAGTAAACTTTGACTTTACCTGACTTCGCTGCCTTTCCTCTAATCCAAAGGTGTCATGTGACCTCTGACACCTTTGGATCGAGGAAAGGCATGTTCATTTTAGTATTGTTTAATCTCTGGATCCCATAACGTTTGTGTGAAGAGACAGAGACTAGATGTCTTTGTCGGAATAACACCGAGACACTTATTCCAAGACTTGACGTTGGAATTCCAACATTCTCACTTATATATAGTTCGACTCTGCCTTTCCCCCTCTTTTCCTCTTAACCTGTTATGTCGGCGTTAAGAGGTCAGTTTTCCCTTTTCCTTATCTCGTTGCACACTATGACTTAACAATGTCCCATACCTAGTTGTCATATTTCTAGGTAATTTGTGTTGTAATAACAACCTGTTACGTCGGCATTAAGAGTTGTTGTATTTCTAGCATTGACAGGTTATGAGCCCTGCAGTCTCGATTTAAGAGACCCGGAACCGGCCTAGGAAGACTCAACCAGATTGCCACGTGGCGTACTTGCACTTTGAATGCATGCCACTACTTATAGCGTTCCCCCAACGAATTCTCGACTTCCCCCCACGATCTAATGCCTCCTTGACTCAGGACTCGCTCAGTCACGAAGACCGTACCTCTTGAGTCTCCACTGATTGCCAACAAGGGAACTCCACACACGCCCGCCGCATTACAGCCATCTATCAGCACTTCCCCCCTCACCAGCATGAGTAACTCGAATTCTCTTGCCACGGCGGGCAGCAGGCCAGTGATCAAACTCCTCAAACTTAGCCAGAGCGATCTTGAGAAGATCAAACTCCTCGACATGGCCAAACATAACTGGCCCACCTGGTCTGAAGCTATGCTCAACCTCTTCCTCCTCAATTCATGCGGTGGTTACATACTAGGTGCTGAAACGACCAGAACCCACCTAAGGGTCTAGTGTTTGTAGTCGCAAGAGTACTAGGGAGGATGTTCTGGGAAAACTCCAAGAGAACAAGACTGGAGAGTCTTGTACTACTTGGCTATAGTATTT
>JBBPNA010000106.1:0-77162 GCA_038090555.1 Boletus subcaerulescens | reverse complement strand
CTGATGCTTGTAGGACCTTCCTGGATCCTCTGGACACCGTTTGGTGTGGCCGCTTCGCTGCCTGGGTTGTCCAGCTCGTCTCGAGCTCCCTGAGGTGGGTTCTCCTCCTCACCCTGCTTTAAGCATTCTCGGACTCGTTCTGATTCGTTTTTTTAGCGTCTTCGGTCGGTTCCTAGGGTCGTCATCGCCCTTGGATGATCCTGACACATCCGCTTCGTCGTCCGGGTCGTCTGGCTCGCCTCGAGCCTTGCCTGGTGAGTTTTCTTCAACCTCTGGCCCTAGGCATCTGCCGACTTGTTCTGACGTATTTGGCAGCTTCCTCGGCCGCTTCCCAGCATCCTCGTCTCGCCTTGACGCTCCCAACGTGTCCGTTGCGACACTGGTACGTTCTTCGTCGCAGCTCACTGACTCTTTTCTCGCCCCCCTCGAGCTTGACTGTGGGCGAGGAAGACGAAGAGAGTTCACTGCCGTTGATGTCCGGACTTCAGGATCTCCTTGAGAACGAGGTCAATGGGTATATGGGTGGGGTGGCGAATGGATTGGGCCTTCGTACGTGACTGCATTTTTACTCAGTTGCAGCGCACTCACTTGGAATTAGAACCTGAACATCATCATGCGTTGGATCAGTTGGATGCAGAGGATAACCCGCTTCCAAGTGGGACTAATCAAAATCATGGTGATGAATCTAACCAGGGAACAATCCAGATACATGATCTGTCTGACGATGAGGCAGGTGTCGATGACTGTGCCTAAATATTGGTAGTAAAATATATATACGACATTGTTGACTAGCTATCTACACGGCAATTCAAGATATCAAGATGCTCCGGCCGACGTGGTATCTGGGGGGCTTTCATAATTGCAAGCTATGTGATTATCTTACACGCCGTGCCAAAGTGTCGGAGTACGATGGTCGTTGCGCCGAACGAGCACGACTGTCCGGCTTTCCATAGAAATCGACACATACAACAACTACGCGTATGATCATATTGTCCTTCGTACCTTTTCAAAGAATCGGCACAATCGTTGCTCAAGGGACCCTCCATTCGGTGAGATGCTCACATCGCATTTACCGCTAGGATGCATCCGTTTCATCCTCTGATCGCCGGATCGATACCCCGGGAGTTCTCCAATGCATAGTACTTGGAAAGTTTTACGGTCGGCTTGCGGCCAGTGGCCTATCTCCTCTGCCCTTCTTTTAATTTTGATGTGTAGATAAGGTACGTGTCACAGAGCCATTCAGAACGTTGCCGCACGCACTTTTCGCTTGGTCGTGTTGCAGCAAATCATTACACAGGCATCAAGCAACAAAATTTTGGTGGGCAATCGCACCAGTACGAAACCAGGACGTCTGTTTCATCGGCGTGATCACTGATTGTCGATGCTCTTCTCTACTCAACCGTTACGCACGAGGACCTGCTATCAAAATACACGCCATGCGACGTAGACGTTCCAGTATACCCATCCGTACTTCGACCGCCCTCTACTGTATAACAGAGTCTCCTCCCATTACCCGCACCAACACCCGCATGCTCACCGCCCACTTCAATCCTCTCCGTCATCGTCGCCGTCATCCTCCCCTTCGTCCTCAGATACCCCCAAACCAGCCTCCCTCATCCGTGCCTTGTCCCGTCTCCGCTTCGTACTCATCTCATCGAGTAACACGAGTAGGTCCTCTTGCTCCTTCTCCACGTCTCTCTTATTCCCTTGTGCTTCTTCCAATGCGACTTCGAGATCGGCGATCCGGGTATGGAGGTCCTTGAGCTATTTCAATATGTCGGTGACATTGCAACATAACAAAAGAGACGAGCATAGGACGTACCTCTGCAGAAGAGCTCGCGGTGAGGTCTCTAAGTTGGGCTTGGAGCTTATCCATCTCGGTCGCTTGTGTACGGATCACGTCACGCAGCGAGTTGATCAACATTGCAGATTCTGCGCTGGGACCTACAATTCCAAAAAATCACGGAAAGGGGAGAATGAAATCGTCAGAGGAACCACGACTACACCCGAGATGACGCAAACGAAGTAGAAAAGCACGTACCCGAAGACGCTGAAGAGGACAACGCGTTCGGATCCGCGCTCAACCCACGCTGCACCGTATCTAGTTCATCACCCAGTCGGTCGAACAGTCAGCCATTCCGTCAGTCCACACGACCAACTATAACATCCGATACAGACTCACAGTGGTTCGATTTCCAGAAGTCAACAAATGCCCAGTCGAACCAGATTTCAGCTTCTTGCTCGGCTGGATTCTGGCTAGGAACAATCCCGACGGCGACCGACGACCAGGACGACATGACCATCGACTCGGGCGTGACCGACTTCAATCGGTCGTCCTCGCGGAAACGCGTCATTTGACCGACCAGCGTATCGACACCAAGCCGAGAGATGATTGGGTGGATTGTCGATCTGCGCGGAACAACAGGGATAACAGTCAGTGGGGTGGTACTGCAAATGTGGACAAGGATATCAAAGAATGATCACCGACCGTGTAATTTCTCCAGGTTCGCGGTTGAATTCATAACATACGCCCAAGAGGAACGCGCAGAGACCAGGAACGAGGCTTTCAGTTTCCGTGGTTTGGTTGATGGGTTCCACTAGCTTTGACGGCAAAACATGGTTCGAGAAACAAGCGCAACGAACGTGTAAAGACTCACCACACCCAACCCACCAGCGTCGAGGAACTCCCTGACAGACTTGGGGTCCTCCCAGAGCCACTGTGCCAGCAAACAAAGATAGCCCACAATCAGCCGTTCCCATTCCATCACTTCCCTCTCATTTGCAGTGTCTACCCGCGATTTGGACAAGAAGGACAAGGAAAGGTTTTCAGTGAAGAGTGGGATTAGACTTTGTGGTGCATCGTCGTCCTCAACTGGCTCCGGATCACTGTGTGCCGGAGGTGCGTTGTCGGCAGGGACAAAAAACTGACCATGGGCCTGATTGGGTGTGGAGGGTGGGAGAGCTAGTGACGGTTTGATAGATCGCGCAAGCGCCTTGCAGCGTGGCGAAGACGTGAGTAAATGCGCGAAAAGAAGAGTGGCAAAGTGAGTCGTTGTGGCGTTCATGACGTTGAGCGGCGAGGTGGGTGGGATACACAAAGCATGGAGGAGTGGGGAAATCATCGGAGTTGGCGTTGGGGCTGCCATGAGGGTTAGTAGGGTGAACCACCGGAATGGCGGGCGCGCACCTTGCGGAGGTAGCATGCCTTGGACGATCGCTTGCTTAATCTCCTCTTTTCGGACAAAATTCTAAGGAATATTTGAATCGACGAGGGGAGGAGCGGCATGGGGGACTTACATCGAAGACATTAAGGGCGGCGCCACGCAATTCGAGAGCGTCCTTCAATAGTCTATCACCATACATCCCATTGTACTCCCCATGCAAAGCGAGCTCTACGAGCACGTCGAGCGCAGATGCAGGTTCTAATCTATCCCACTCTTCGCCATTTGTCTCAGGAACAGGCATATAGGGTGTCAAAACGACTTCAGACAAGGGAAATGCAAGATTGCTGGGAAGTAAACGCAGAGCCTATCGGGGATGAGATCATGAATGAGATCAACTGAGTGTTTACCTGGGTCTTCAAGGGGACAGGTGCATTCGAAGCGAGTGCAAGCTCCACAAAGTATCGAACGTACAGCATTGTCTCTTGATTCTAGAGTACAGTCAAAGGAGATAGAAGATAGAAGATAAGAACGATACTGACGCTGCTTCCCTTGGAACCAATAAGCATACCCATTATCCCTATGATGAGAGATACATTCGTTGTCTTCTGTTGATCCCAGAATTGCAACGCGAACTCTTGGGGAGGAGCGTCCTGCAGTTGGAGGTTTGGTGGGAAGAGTACCAGAGAGCATAGGAGTGCTGGTAACGACGTTTCACGAAAGTAACTCTGTGCGACTTAGTATCGCCGGCAAATGAAAAGCAGAAACCCTACCTGATTTGAAGCGTTAAACCGCAACAAGCCATCCGCACATCGCAGTGCATCTTGAGCAATGACCCCACCCTCGACCCCACCCTCTTGAGTGACAATAGTGAAGAGCTTCTCGAAAGCACCCTCGAAAGCAAGAACCTTTTGGATATCCGGGCTTTGCGAAATCAATAGTTGCATCATGACGATACTTTCTAGGGATATCCTCGTCAGTATGAGTACCCAGCTTCAACACGACACTTCGCTTCACCATTTCGGATGATTTCGCGCTTGTCTTCCAACACCGATATGATACTGGATGCGCCATTCGGTGCTTTCAGAAAGTAAACCTGGACTGCCGAACGCCTATTCTGAAGCAAAGTTGCCAAAAGCTGCAGCGTCGCAAAACGAACATAGAAATGAGCGTCGGCGAGCAGTGTGAACAATGTATTGATCGCTTGCTCGTTGGCAAGAAAGGCGTCGGTATGCTTGAGACCCAACTCTTTCGACGATTCGTCGACTTCACATAGGTGACAGAGTGTTTCCAGCACCGCTTTCCCAATGTCTGCATCGATCTCTGCGTCGTTTTGCAGGACTTGTACGAGGCCCAGCAAGGCCCTTTCGCCGATCTCTGCTTTGCAATCTCGGGTTAAGCCTTTGAGCGAGAGGACGGCGGCGCGTCTGTCGGCCAGGAGTGTCGAGGGGGAAAGCCGGTCGCTCAGCTTTGCGATCGTGTCCGTTGGAGACTGCGGGGCGCCAGTCGGCCCTCGAAGGGCGATGTAGGTTTGGGAGAAAAAGTCCATGCGAACGCTAGCAGTAGCTGCTAGCAATGAATGACGGGGGTCGTCGTCGTGCTGCGTAACGTGGAATTTCCAAGTGACGCGACTCGCGTAGCCGCGCGCCCTTATGCTTGTTCGCTCCCGCTCACCAGCAGTTGCCTCAAATTCTTACATCCAGAATCCAGACAGTCGCGTTCTGGTCCCCGGTATTTGGCATTCGCCACTAAGTCGTTGGGTCTTCACCCTTTGCTTCTTCCATGTCTGTTCTTGAACCATAGCCTTGACTATGTCGACCACTGTCAAACTTACTTGCTGGCGGGCACTAATCAATTTCTGATGTGCAAATTTCCACTCCAAGCATGCTACATGCGATACAGTAATTCGATCAAGACTTGCCTTCCGAGTCGAGTTTCCTGACCCCGACATGTAAGGTCACATTGCCCTCTGAGACTTTCTGGCCACGTCCAGCTTTCTTCAACAGCATACCATTATCGTCATAATGGAAGCAGGTGTTGGCCCGCACCATTCATTCACCAGGGACTCTAGCTATGTGACAATGCTCTCGCCTTCCTTTACCTCTTGCCAGGCCTGCCCGAGATACCCGACCCAAGTCATACTCAGTGAGTCTCACCATTTTGCGTCCATTCCCCTCCTTTTTTGATGTCGTCCAAGGAATATACTTCAGCTATTTACGTCGACTTCGAATGGCAGAACTTTTCTTATAAGAACATCGTTTGTTTCAATATTCTTGGTGCATGTCCGATCCCTCGATGGGCTCTAGGGGGGACCAACTTCTGGTCGCCGATCCAAAATCTTTTCAAAGATATCTAACCCAATTACCGCGTTGTTTTCCGTTGATAATGGCATGGTGGGTCACCTGGGCCGACGGTAAGGCTGTTAATATTGTACTATCATTACGTTCTGATAGCCATCTTCCATTTTGACAGACGAGGATCATAAACGACAATGGATTCTCATATGGAATTTGCTGGTCCAGACTTCACAGCCTTCTTGTATATCTTCGGCGATGTGCTGAATCTGGCGATGCATGCGTGCAAACCTCCGCCTGCCTTGTCAGGTACCGCTTGCAAAGTAGCTGTAACAGCGATGACCAAGAGGCCGTCATAGATGTATTGGCCTGGCTCTTCTGCGCAACAATGGATACAACATATCAGGTACGCCTTAGTCCCTATGGGGTAAGAACGGACCTCTCTAAGTTCCATCAGCGGCATTCTGGCAGTATCCAAAAAGGTGAACGCCCCCTCAGTGAGAAGGGTAGTAATACTCAGTCAGTCCTTCCGCGGACCTTACTTTCAGACCGAAGTGTGACTTTGCGTTGTTCCCAGGAGTGATATTTTGGATGAGTTCGTCTGAATGACAAGATTTTATACAGACAGCCTCCAAGTATGCTGCGCCCACGGGTACCCGAGTAGATCAACGATCACGAATCAAACAGTCGGGTTAAACGCGCTCACGGGGTGAAACGGGTGGTCACACGAGTAGCAAAAGGTTATCGAAGCTCGGACAGCCATGCCCCCTCGGCACAAGTGAATGAGTACTCCGACACTTCGGCATAATACCAAAGATTTATTTTGGGGGAAAGTCGAGACGTTGTTAGCAGGAAACCGGGGTAAGGACATGATCAATGCTCTTGTCGCTCGACTGTGTTGCTGACCATCTCGCAGTCACGGCCAACATAAACATGCATGGACACGGAAGCAACGGGGAAATCGACAAGGGAACTGTTATCTCAGATGCGGTACATGCTTCTTGCTCCCGACCGTTTGCCTAACAATGGATCGGCACGATTCTGTTTTGCGGGACTTGAAACCTTGTCGAAGTCATGGAGCTGGGTTCTCTTGGAACCTGCGCGGCGTCTCAACATGCACAGTCCAGACTCCGTGCTCGCGTTGAGATCATAAGAACATAATAATGGAAACTGTCTGAGCACGCGTGGATATACAGTTCCGTTTCCGATGTGATGCCTTTACACGGCATTGATAAGGATCATAGTGCGATAGGCTCATTGTCGTGCACCGCTTTGATTCATTCCATGCCTCCCCAATGTATTGTTGGGAGATTGGTCCAGTTTCTCGACAGATCACCACGATGTCCAGTCAAGTGACCAGTGAAATACTGTTCCACAGGGCATGCGAATGGTGGCGTCGATCGCTGGACACCATCGGCCAGCATGCCACTAAATGTGTTGTCTCGCTTAGCAATGGTTGGGGTAACAATCTCCACTGGCGGTCGAACAAACTCGTGCCATGCGCTGGCGAAGCATTCAGGGACCAACCCCCCTCCAAGTCTCCAACACCCTCTTTTTGAATGACGGGATGACATTCATAGGTACCGTCCACGCAAGAATGAACTTTGCGTACACAGCCTTTCTTGCTGTAAACGAAAGATACCAGATCGCTCGGAACCTACCTCCCAACGGCGCTATCGAGATCCAAGACTTCCTCGCGGAAATTGCTAGCAGGTTTTAGATTACGGCGCGATCTGAACGGGTTCTCTGTGCGCCGTGTCCTGTGATTGTTCGAATGGTCAACGACAAACTAGAACGAGGTTCTCAGCTGCCGCATTAGCCGTGTCGGTCGCGGCTCGTAAGGAAGGTGATTAGGAAAAGACGAGTCAGAGAGGACGTAAAATTCCACTATGTATGCCATTTGACGTATTGGCTCCGCGGATGCATGCAAGGGTTATTTCTTTTCTTGATACATAACGGCGATACCACCCTAGTTCTTGAAGGACTCATAATTCCAAGCATCTCCACCAGAGTGGAGCTCGATGACACAATTATTTCTCTTGTTCTCATGTTCATCAATCTTGGCACGTGAGATCCATTCTGTCGAGGGATGCTTCCAAAGGGGTAGTTTGCAATCTTACGGGGTAGAGAAGCGGGAAGGTGGCGCGCTTCAGCTGCGCCCATCGCCACATGGCTTCGTCCGCCCAAAGTGTCAATCTTGTGGAGCGCTGTGGAGAGAACAGTTACCGTAGATACTACGACCTCGGGGATTGCGGCGTAAGCTTGCATCAACCATGAAGCCACCTTGCCTTTGACAGAAGCGCAGTCCCTGGGTGGGGCCCGCAGCAACCATAATGGGTGCGCAGAATTTTTGAGGGTGCCAGCGCACCTTCTAGAAGCTCTGGGGGTGTGGAGATTGCTCGCATAGTGTGTGTTTCTGGTGCAGTCGCGCGCTCACACGCCGAGTCATGGATGGCTCCTGCCAAGATAGCAAGGTACGTCAACAGTTGAGTGGCTAACACCGTATTAGGGGTGGCAGTGAGACGAGATCTTGCCTGAATATCGAGTTGGGTGCCAGTGCGATGGGGAAATACCCTGGATCTGTACCGGAACAAGTTAGATTGAGTAAGTTCTGATGGACTTTGCAAGTTACTACTACATCCGGATGTTAGAATGATCATCTAAGCCTCGAGCTCATCGCCTCGTTCAAAACACTGCAGCAAGAGAGAAGCTAAGCGATAATTAATACCCCTGCGGCTTTCTTTCTGGTCCGGTGGGTCGCGAACCGGGGTCACTGGCAAGGTGCGGTCTATAATTTACAAATCAAGAAAAGGTCTTAAAAGAGTCCCCGTCCAGGGTCTCCAGTCCACATCGTCTCCTCCTCTTCCACAGACATGATCGAGAAAAACACTCAGCCTCTCCTTGGCCTCCCCGCCAACCTCTATGACGACCTCACTGCTGCCATACGCGGCGATGTGTATCTCCCGACAGACACCAAGTAGGTGGCTGATCGTACCCTCTACTATTTCGTTTCTGAACACCTCGTAGTTTTGCAGACTATTCCAGAATGTTTAACGGCGATGTCAAGGTCGCGGCCATGGCCGTCGCCTGCCCTCTGGATGCTCAAGATATCAGCCAGTGAGTCCCATCGGGATCGCGTGCGTCGCTTCTGACACGTTGCGCCCTCCAGAATCATCACCTTTTGCCAGAGGCACACACTCTCCGTTTCCATCAAAGCAGGCGGATATGGCACAGCTGGCTGGGCCGTTGGCGGCGATATCATTGTGGATCTCAGTAAGATCGTCCATGCAGAAATCGAGGCTCCAAACGAGGATGGATCGTTTACCAGTATTAGAGACATGCCGCCACCAGGCGCCAAGGGCAAGGAAAAGGCAGCACCTGCCGTCTCGAATATTCCAACGAGTGGAAAACGCAGAAGAGAAGATGACGTAAACCTCCGTGTATATGAATCATCTTCCCACTCTGTTCAGATGCTCCTCCATCCCTCAGGAATAACCGAACCCTTTCGTCCAACTAGCCGGCGAAGGTTAGATGATGACACCGACGTCGCTTTGTCTCAGGTCTCTGCTAGCGCCACATTGCACAGCGAACGCATACCGGCCGAAAGTGCTTCCGGACAGTCGACGACGTGGACTGCAAGCGTTCCGCAGACGTTCCCTTCACCTCCACCTCCACCTTCTCAGCCCCTTTCGAGTCCGTCAGCTGCCGCAGATCCGTTCGGATACCTTGATGACGGGCCTAGTCAGAACCCTTCCCCCATGCCGTCTTCATCTCGCCCTGTACGATTTCTACCTGGATCAATGTTTGCATCGCCTGCGTTCCTTGCTTCCGGACGGAACATGCTCACGTATGCAACCCCTATTCACTCACACGCTTATGTGACCTTTGGTGCGGGAATGAGACAAAAGGAAGTTGACCAGTTTTGCGCCGCCAACAGCTTGGAAGCGCGATCCCTGGCAGGTGGGCGTAGCACGGTGCCGTACCATATCCCCTTGTGGGTTTTCTTGGCATACGAATTGACGAAAAATGTGTCTAATTGGGTCAATTTAGTGCGGCCCACCCGGTGGGCTCTGCTGTCATGCTTCTTGGAGGTTTCGGATTCCTTGGCCGTCTTCACGGTTTGAGCATCGATCATCTTGTCGAGGCTGAAGTAGTGCTTGCAGACGGGCGCATCGTGATCGCTAGCGAAAAAGAGCATCCAGGTCGGTCCATGCGGTATTGTGTCGGTTCCCGCTATTATTGATCCCGGTCTAGACCTCTGGTGGGCTCTTCGTGGGGCTGGTCCAGCCTTTGGGGTCGTTACACGTTACAAAGCCAGGGCTTTCCCAGTCCCTGTTGTGTTCGCTGGCAGTCTCATATAGTGAGGGTCCAGGGTCGTCTTTCAGTCTGTTGCCTCATTTTCTTTCCCGTTTTTTCAGTCGCTTCCATCGCGCAACTGCCCCATCGCTCATCAAACACTTTCGTGACTGTGTCAAAGGCGCACCGCGCGAACTCTATGCTAATGTTCTCCTCACGGCAGGACCGGCCGGTCAAGACTCCCTTGTCGTCATCCAGATGTGCTACATCGGGCCAAAAGTGAAAGGACAAGAATTTCTTCAGGCCATCTCGTCTTGGGACGGTGAACGTTGCTTGCTCAACGAAGTGGACGAGAAATCTTTTTTGCACCAACAAGACAGTGTTGCACAGGTTTTGAGAGGCAATGGTATGTCATTAGCACCCACGTTTAGTACGGCAGGGTATTGAAATAACATCGACGCAGCGGGAAACAAGTGGTTCATCCGCTCTGCGCTGATCAGCTCACTTCCCGACGACATCGTCAACAAAACGGTGCTCCAGTTCGCCGATACACCTGTTGGCTGCAGTATGTGGCTTCGGAATTTGGAATTGACACTGCTAATGCCAACGTTTTACATGGCAGCATGGCTTTTCGAGCTCGCTGGAGGAGCCCTGATGGATTTTGAGAACAGTTGCTTACCAAAGTCACAGCGTCTGGCCGCGTTCTCAGTAGCTGCGCTCCATCAATGGGACATCGACTTTGAGGATCCGCGCTGTGTCGAGTCTGCTGAGGAGGTGCGCGTGCCTCATAATATCCATTCACGTTCTCACGACACGTTGGTGCGGATACAGTGGATTGCGGATACGCTCGCCCCTGTCAACATCGGAGGTCCTTTCCCCAGTGTAAGCCTTTTCCTGATCCATGATACGGAGGTGTTCCAATTCCACGAGCAGTTCCTAGGAAGACATGAACTGCCCGGCCGTGTCATGGCGTGCTTTGGAGAGAACTGGGACAGGCTCCGTCAAGTGAAGCGAGCGTACGACCCGACCAACTTTTTCAGACACTCGCTCTGGCCGCTCGACGCCAAAGGTGACGTAGTCCCGCCCGAGCAACACGAGCCTGAACACATACGGTTTTGATCCCTGACGTGTACGCTTTCCTTTTTTTTCTGTAGCGTGCTTTCTCCGCTATTCTTGGTTCGCTTGATGCATCCTTCTATGGCAACTCTGATGGCTGTGTTTTTAAATTAAAACTGTGCTTTTCTTTACGCTTCTTTTTGATATGATTGTATGAATATAAGTATGTGTTGAGGGCGTGAAAATCGGACAGTGCTCGTACGTTCTCCGAGAGGAATGGTTTCACTTACTCTTAGTAGCGAGCTTGTGAGAACTTCCATTATTTAATCCCTGTCGATGCTCATGCGAAATGTTCGACATTGGTTCGATGTGTGAAAACTTCATCCGAGATTGTCGTGTCGCCAATTTAATTTCGATCAATTCCTGCGCCGCTAACGTGACTATTGGCGCACGGCGCAGGTAATTGGCTTGCATTCCACCCATTGACGGTGGGTTGGAAGGCTACTAATGCTATCTGCCAGTCCCTTTCTCAAGCCTGAAGGCGGTCGTTCTATGGAGAATCCTCGAATATAACCGCATCTCATTGCCTATTGTCTTAGCGAGCCAGATGTACATTTTTACCGAGCAATGTGATCTGTCCCAACGACTCGGATACGGCTCGTATCAGAAACGACCTTGATAGTGACTGCAATGACGACGAATGTGGAAGCACACCATGACCAAGATCCTCCCACCAGCTACAGGGTTATAGAGCCTCCTCCTCCCCCCTTTCCCTAAAACGTGGGGACCTTGGCTTCGGCAGCCTCGAGCCGTGATGCAGTACCCCGAGAGTCAAGCTTGAGATACTAAGAAGTAGAAGTACTGGACGTATTGAAGTATTGAAGCTCTTCGATCAACGGATCTTATACAAGTCAAGTCGCCATCGACGAGATAAGACACGCAGATATCCCAAGTTGAGCACGATGCTTGTTTTCCTGAGAGAGAATAGAGAATGGTAGGACAGATGGTGATGATCCAGGGTTGGCAGGGCAAAGGGGTATACCCAAACAGACACTGTCACATCTGCACGTCCTACTAGAATTCGTCGAAGAAAAAAAGCGACAGAGAGAAGGACTGCTGCCGAGATGTTCCTCCGCCTCCTCCTCCTCCTTACCGTTGTCGTCACGATGACCCCTTGTTCTTCCACTCAAAGGGTGCCGGTGAGCCCTGAGGCCTGAGCATTAGTACCTCCATGAATCGGGGCCCGGGCCAATCTGTCGGACCAACAAAACACGAGGCGCTAGGCAGCCACATTTCATTTCATTAGCCTGTTCATCAAAGTTCAGTTTAGGACGATCAGGTTAGAGAAGACCCCGATGGAAACATTTGTATTCGGAGAGGGACATTCTGGGTAGGCGATTCATGCAACTTGGAGATACGGTGTGAAACGCCGACGTCTTGGTCTTGTTCGCTTTCCCCATTCCACCCCCCTTTTCTTACGAGGGCAATATCTGCCAGTAAAGGACCCTAAAACCATCATGTGCAGCAGCAAGGTGTTTACCGGAAAATAAAATAAAATATATATGTAGTCATCTTGGGGCCCGCAATGCCCTGCATCAGTATTATAGTAGCGCAGTACAGTAAACCCACGTTCGTGGTCATTTATAATACCTGCGGTCTGCCAGTGCCACTGGCAGAAGACGGCCACTAGTAGCATCCTGTTTCCTCATGGTGGGGTATAAGCGGCATTCCAGACTACATCTCGAGATAAGACGGTGACTGGCCACGAAACGAGCCTACAACGTAAATTATGCAGCATACCTACATCCGGTCAGCATCTGAGTCTCACCTGACCGCTTTTTGGGACCATTCGTGGGAATTCAGGTACAGGGGCGGTGACAAGACGCGTTCTCCGCCATCTTTGGACATGTGGTGTGTACCCTGTAGTAGTTTCCCCTCAAGGACTGAATCACGGCGAGTACCGGCTACGCGGGACAGTTTTCCGAGTCATTCAGGTGCACAACCTGAAAAAGTCATGCACAACGAGGCGTACACAAATTCGTCAGTGCAATATGTAACTCACCGCGTGCTCGCGTAGGTCAAGCACTTTGATGGGTAAGCTCTGATTTGAACCAAACTACTAACCGTTGTCATTTAAGGAATACTCTTGGGGTCACCTCGGTGCAGTGCTCCCCGCCTGGTTTTGGGAATGAGACACGCTGTTAGAACATTAATTCCCAAGTTCAAGTTTGTGCAAAAGACATACGATCGGTATGTGGTGCTGCTCTGATGCTCGTCAAACATTTGAGGGATTGTTGAAAAATTTCTTCCCGCGCAGGGTCTTCCGACTCACCTCGTATCGACCAAAAATGCATTTCCGTTCTCAGTGCCTCAAGAGCGCGTTCTGAGTCTCTGACGGTTGATCCACATGTCTCTCGCGCCCGACCGTCTGACTTGTCCCATACCCTCGCTTTAGCGGGAACAGCTGTAGACGGTCTTGCTCCGAAGTAGACATTTACCAAGAGAGAAGAGAGCAGTGTCGGCTAATAAACAAGTTGCAGAATCTACGTGTCCGGTGAATGCCGCACCTCATGTTTTGTACTAGGCACCGGGTCCTGTGCGGCGACTCGTCTCGTCTCTGAGCCTAGACCCCCAAAATGCCAGGAACTCGAACGATTTGAATATCCTTTGTGTTGGATCTTTTTTTAACATCTGGCCTCTGAGAAATGAAACGACGATAGTGAGCAGAAAATTTCACCATTGCACTCACAGTACATCGAGGTGATTCCACGTTCACTGACACTAACTCTATTTTACGCCGTCAGTCTCGAGCCGTTCTAATCGGGATCTTCCGCGCTGTTGTAGGAAGGATCTGTTTCCTATAACGGCTCGAGACTATAACGCCGCATGTTTCGAGATTTCCGTTTAGAACGTTCTGGATGGAAACAGGCCGCCCCGGGACGACCATGTACCATGTGTTACGAACCTTCTGAATATCGATATCCATCACCGTGTTGAGAAGCACACACCGTGGCTTTGTTCACCAGGTGCTGATGGTACGTATCTACCGATCCTAATCCTACTTGCACGCCGGGGGTTAACATACTGTACAATACGTAATCAGTATTCTTTGCACTAGTAGTCACTACTCAATACTTATTCAATCTCCAATCGTAGACATCGGGCGGTTTACACCAAGAATGTAAAGGAATACCTTTCGATAAGTGTTTATCGTACGTTGCCGTGCTCCAACAATCTTGTGTTCAACTGAAGCTAGGGGCCAGTTTCGACGCGAGACGTACCTGTTCCTGTTTCAATTGAAGTTGTCAGAGCGGCCCGGAGTTATCCGAACGCTAGCTGAACCTGCCACCTCGTCCAGTTACCTTTTCGTTATTTCAATCTGACACACAGACAGTCGTGGTCCCCTCTATATCTTCCCGGTTCGCAACCGAAGCAACAAGCAAGACCTCTCCCGACTCCAGGGCCTCTGCCTTTGCGCACAATGACGACTCGAATGCGGCATCATGTCTGTCAATATTTCTGTCATGAAAACTGACATGGATGCTGCCCATAGCATGTAGTGGCAGCGTGAAACATTCTCTTTCATTATATCGTTTTGCGTTCGTTTCAGACGTCATCTTCACTTGAAACTTGAAACTTGGATCTCTGGCACCACTCCCACTTGCAGCATGTGTGTTTCAACACTACCACTACTAGTAGCGAGGCAAGCTGCAGAACGCATAAAAGCATGATGTCGAGTTGCGTTTTCGATTCCAGCTTCAGTCATCTGGACTATCTATAAACAATGCACTTGAACTCCGCGCTCATCTCAAGCTTCTTGCTCGCTTCTGTATCTCTGGCGGGACGCCCCCATTCTCAGCACCAAAACCTTGTTCAGAAGCCGGCTAACACTTCTTCTGACGGAGTCGTATATAATAGCGGCTTCGCTGGTCTTGTTTGGCAACTGGATAATGTGTGTTGTCGATGTTTTGAACCGAGTCTTGCTTGATCTCATCTCTTCGTGCTTCAACAGGGAACCTTCTCTTCTGCTAATGGCACTGTCACCATTCCCAAAGTTTCGGGTTTAATCAACTCTTCTGTCACTATAGCGGTCGGCATCGACGGTATGGCATGCCCTGGCAGTTCTGCCATCCTTCAGGCCGGGGTTGACGCTGTCGTTACCTCAAGTGGGGTCGATTACAAAGGCAAAGAGATCTTAATTCATGCATCCATGATCTGTCTCACCTTTTTGTTGTTGTTGCTACCTGTAGCTTGGTTCGAGTCGGACTCTTACAACGACACCGACAACAACCTCGTCATCTCTAGTAGCGATCACATCCAACTCACAGTCCAAGCTTGGGACGAGCATTCGGGCTTTGCGACGATCACAAATCTCAATACTGGCCAGCACGCCAGCCGGCAACTCCAATCTATTGAGCCGCTTTGTAGGCAGAAAGCATATGGTGGCGTCGAAACTATGTGGACAACCGATACTAGCATGTTACCTTTTCCCAGCTTTGGCGCGGTGACCTTTACGGATGTTGTTGCTACCGGTACCAGTGGTCAACCTTATGGGCCGCAGGGCACCATGATCTATGGCATTGAGCTGAACGGAACAGTTCTGACCTCTGTCACCTGTCTCGACGACTATTCAGTCACTATCAAGTACGTGTAGTCTGACTGTGAACGTGGAGGGGGGTCTTGGTTGCTCTGATATGTCTCATTTGTATGCGTCCTACACAAATAATACATACTATCACCTACCACCCTTTTGGCACCTACCACCTTTTCGGCACTCTACAAAATAATAGAGCAGTTGTTGAGATCGAGAAGTTGACCTTGTCACGCTGATTGTCACTCGCCGAACAGATGCCGAGCGGAGCCTCAAACCTCAAGGCCTCATCGCTCGTGGTGCGGTCGCCGGCGACCATACAAGACCCGGATGGTACTTGTTGTCAAAAAACTCAATGATGGGGCCTACAAGACCATATTTAATATTACTAGTAGTGCATACCAAATAGTATATACATTCGTGATCAACGTTGTACACGACGTGTCGAGAAGTTGAGTCCTTGTTCGGGCGGAGTTTGAAACAAGCACTGTGACAATCCGTGACTCTTCCTGACAAAGTGTGACCGCCGAAAGGGTGGTAGGTGCCGAAAGGGTCACCATGATGCCACCCATAGGCTTGAAACTCGCCTTGAGGAGCCTCCGAAAATACTTGGGACATTTTGGGCTTGCACTCAGCACCAACCCCCGGTATAGCTCGTCGCCTCGGCTAGGGCGGTGCTACTCGGCCGTCCCCTCTTTTGCCTACCCACGTTTATTCCCCGTAAACACGCAAGCATGTTCGGATTTTCCACCACATTGATCGCCGTGGTTTCCGTCTGTCACGGTCCGTCCGACTTGACAGATCGAGGGCAGCGATGGTGGGTAGTGATTAATTGATTCTCAAAGTCCACAAAGACCTGCGATGGGGTCGTTCGCAGACTCGGAGGCGAGATTGCAAGGTTACTCTTCGTGCGGTGAGACCCTACAACTTACCGCTCCCACCGTTCGTCTGCGAAAAGTTGGGCTTGCGTCGAGGGACAGGTGGCCCTTCTTCCGTTCGGCTGCTCCAACTGGAGCTCCCAGTCGGCTTGGAAGGTGCGTACGCAGCGGTGTATGCCAAGTCGAGGTACTTTGTTGTACCACTGGGCGGGATAGGGCTGCAGGTACTTCAAGTGCACGGGTGGGGCATACTGTACAATACATAGATAGTATTACTGTGTTGGGAACAACTGCAACTAGTAGACGCATACCTGTTTCAATCATTGAACTTGTCATCTGTGGCGACTCTTTGGACGGCGCTCATGAGCCGTGACGAGCGGTGACAGAGATGGAGACGGAATGGGAGTGGACGGGTGCTGTCTGGCTCCACGAACTGTCCTGAGCCAATGGTGAGCTGCGAGGGTGGGTGGGAACACCTCGCACACCACGCCAGGGTTCGATGGAACCCAGTGGAGAGTGACTAGTGACCGGGTGGGTGAAAACTCGAGCGCGAAAAGACATTGTTCCGGCGCTTCACCCGTGCCTTGACATACCCGAGCGGCCCGGAGTTACCCGGATGTTTGACTCGCCAGTCCTCGTCCAGCTGCCTTTTCGTTATTTCAAGATTAAACCTGATACAGACAGTTGTTGTTCTCTCTATATCTTCATGATTTACAACTGAAGCAACAAGGAAGACTTCCGCCGATTCCAGGGCTCCCTTGCAGACGTGACATCGAGCCTCACTGCCAATATTGCTGTCATGAAAGATGCAGAATATTGGATGCTGTACGGTGGCAGTGTGAAACATTCTCTTCCAGTATGATGTTTTCCTCGCTGACATGTTTTGTATTGCCATCGTTAGTCTATACACTATCCATCTTTACTTAAAATTTGGATCTTTGACACCACATATCAGCGCAGCACTACTTGGCGAAAAGCTGACAATTGATTTCTATGCGCCGTTGGCCAACCGCTATTCGTACGCGACCAGAACTTGGGAGATCGGGCCACATACGCAGATGTCTGCTGATCAAATGTGGCACGTACTTTGCAAGCTGAAATTGAAGCCGGTCGTATGGAAGCTTCAACCCGACTGGTCGTTTGCACGCAATCAGGCACGTTTAGCATCGGTTGTTCGGATAATTTATCCTATGCTAGAGTCAACAGGTTTCAGCATTATTATAAAGACAATCTCTAACAGACTTGTGGCACCGGGGTAAGTTCTAAAACTTGTTCATTGTAAGTACCGTAAAAATAGGAACTGATATTAGCGGTCACCCGGCGCTGACGACTCGACGTTCACCAGGAGGACGAATTAACTCAGGAAGCACTGCTAAGTAGGCTCTTTCGACTTTCCTGCCTCCACTCACGACTAACCAATGCTATACAGGTCAGCCGATGCTGTCCCAAGATAATTTGTTGGTGTTCTCGCTTGCAGCATGTATGTTTGAACACCGCCAGGCGATCCGCGGAACACATAAAAGCATGAGCCCGAGCTGCACTCTCGACCCCAGTGTCAGTCATCCGGACCATCTATCGACTGTCTTCTAGTTCCCATTCAGACCATGCGCTTCAATTCAGTGCTCATCTCCAACTTCTTGTTCGCTTCTGTAGCTCTGGCGGGTCACCCCCGGTCTCAGCGCCAAGACCTTGTTGAGAAGCGGGCCAGCGCCTCCTCGGACGCACTCACATATGCTGACAGGTGGGCTGGTGCTGTCTGGAAACAGGCTGCTGTATGTTGTCAATCATTTGAACCATGTTTTACTACTTGATCTCATCCTCTCTTGATTCGACAGGGAACCTTCAATTCCGTTACTGGCGCTGTTACCGTGCCCCATATTTCGGGCCCAACCAAGTCTAGTGTCAGTGTGGCACTTGGTATCGATGGTTTCTCGTGCCCCAATTCCGCTGTGCTCCAGGCCGGGTTTGATGGTATTGTCACCCAAGATGGCCCCATGTACGAAGGCAAGGAGATGTTAGAGCACGCATCTACGTCCGTCTCACCTCTGTTTTGTTGTTGCAAATAGCTTGGTGGAACTTCAATGACCAGAACTACATCAACATGACCATCTCTGCCGGAGATGTCATCGAGCTCACAGTCAAAGCTCTGAGCGAGACATCTGGCCATGTGATCATCCAAAACGTTAACAATGGCCAGAACTTTACCCAGCAAGTCGAATCCGGCGGTGCACTTTGTGAGCAGAATGCAGGGTGGAACATCGGACTCGTACCGACTCGGAATGGCCTAAATACTTGGCTTCCTCTTGCCGAGTTTGGCACGTTGGCCTTTACGGGTGCTGTGTCTACTAGTAACAGTGGTCATAACTATGGGCCGAAGGGGGCCGACATGATCGGTGAGATCGAGCAGAACGGTCAAGTTCTGACCTCTGTTTCTGTCGACGACAATTCAGTTACTATCAATTATGTGTAATCTGACGGTGAACGTGAGGGAAAGGCGGCCCGGCCCCGGGTCTTGATTACTTCCATATATAACTTTTCACTGTAACTTGTCATCACTATTTATATGTCTGGATTTTCCACTAGATTTCCTCCAATGTGCTTGCATCAGCGATGACCGTCACCCTACTTGGCAATGCCAGTGGCCTCCGACATGATGTATGGGCTGGACACTCTTGGAGCCTTGATCACGTTACATCGACAGACTTCAAATTGATCGCGGTACTCGTCCGACTGACCGATGCGAGGGGGTGTGTGCATGCATATGCAAGCACGCGTGTATGTTGAATCAAAAGCCACAATATGAGCGCTGTCACTGATTAGCCGTACTCCTACTGATCAGTGTTTTCCGGGTATGAGTCGGGAAACAGGTGGTTCCTCTTCCGTTCGGTTTCTCCGACTAGACTTGCCAGTCGACTTGGATGTATACCCCATGGACGTCGTGGCCTGTTTCTACGCGGGACGAAGCCGTCATGGCGGTGGCGGTGCGTTGCTGTTGAACGTTCTGAGCCTCCACTGCCAATTGGCCTTTTCGTTACAATTTTCCTGGTTACAACCGACGCAACAACTTGAAGCAAAGACTTCCGCCGACGCCACTGGCAGGGCCCACTTTCATGATGACTTGGACGCCGCATCCGATGTCTCACTGCCGATATCGTTGTTTTCTTCATTCGTTGACGTGTTTTTGCATCGCATCGTTCATCTATACACTGACCGGTCGTTTGCGCACAATCAGGTGTGTTTACATCCATAATTAATCTATACTAGGGTCAACGGGTTTCAATATCATATGACACTCTTCAACAGGGCTCATTAGCTTTGATCTGACACGAGGCGGTGAGCTGCGGGCAGCGCCGATCTGTCAACCAAACGTTGGTCGGCCAGTGTCCAAACCCTCCCAATATGGTGTCTATCAGGTAATTACCTTCGCTTGGTACTCGGCCAGCCAATGAGTACTGAGGAATCGAAGAGGAGCGTCGTCAAAAACATTACGTTGACAAAGCAGCTCGACAAATGCCGCGTCAGGTAGGTGGTGCCAGTTCTCAAACTTGCTTGTGGTAATTATCGCGCAAATAGGAAATGAGATTAGTGGTCACGGCTGACGACTTGACGTTCTCCAGCAGGACGAATCAACACTCAGTCTCTGACTCGGTGGGCTTGCTTGGCTTCCCGCCTCCACTCACGACTAACCGATAGGCTGTCCAGGTTAACCAAGGTTGTCGCAGTGTCTCCCTGAGGATAATTGCTGGCATTCTTGCTTGCAGCATGTGTGTTTGAAAACCGCCAGCGCTCAGGCGACCTGGGAAGCGTATAAAAGCATGAGATCGAGCTGCCTTTCGACCCAGCGTCAGTCACCCGGACCATCTATCGACCGTCTTCTAGTTCACGTTCATACCATGCATTTGAATTCCATGCTCATCTCATGCTTCTTGTTCGCTTCTGTAGCTCTGGCGGGTCCCTCCCAGTTTCACCGCCAAAGCCTTGTTCAGAAGCCGACGAACGCTTCTTCTGACACAGTCACATATACTAGACACTGGGCTGGCGCTGTCTATGAACTGGATAGTGTATGTCGTCAATCTTTTGAACCGCGTCTTACTGGCTCTTAGCCTTTCTTGTTTCGACAGGGATCCCTCAATTTCATTTCTGGCGCAGTTACAGTACCCCATATTTCAGGTCCAACCAACTCCGGCTTTAGTGTGTCAGTCAATATCGACGGTACCTCGTGCTCTAGCATCCTTGGTGTCGCAGTCGAGGCTACTGTCACCGCGAGTGGCCCCACTTACCAAGGCAAGCAGATGTTAAACGACTCATCCACCACCCACCATCTGTCTCACATTTGTTTTGTTGCTCTTACATATAGCTCTGTGCTACTTCAATGGCAGCAGCGACCTCAACATCACCATCTCTGCTGGAGACCTTATCCGATTGACAGCCAAAGTGTTGGATAAGACGTCTGGCCTTGTGGTCGTCAAATAACCAGACGGACTCTCGGCGACTCCAATCTAGTGATCCACTTTGCGAGCGCAGCGCAGCGTGGGTCGTCGAACCTTTACCGAGTGTCGACAATACCACTCTTCCTCTCGCCAACTTTAGCGCGGTGACCTTTACGGAGGCCGTGGCTTTGGACAACCATGGTCAATCTTACGGGCCTCAGGGTGCCAATATCGATGAAATCATGTACGACGACGGTACAGTTCCGACCTCTGTCACCCTCGGCGAGTTTTCAGTCACTATCGAGCACGTGTAGTCCGACTGTGTACGTGGAGGGGAAAAGCAGGGTCTTCGATTCCATTGATATATCTCCTTTGTCTGTCAATTGTACAACCATCGTTTGTGTGCGCCCTGGAGAAGTAGTTTATTACAGTATGATGCTTCTCATGCTCGGTCAGGCCTTGAGGGGTCTCCAAAAATACTTGGAACGCTTCGGGCTTGCTCTTAGCACCAACCCCGCGCTGGTGATGCCCATATCAGTACTACGGCCTCATTCTCATTAGACGGTCTGGTTACTCGGTTGGACGGACAGGAATCGCGATCAGGAATCGCGATCACGACACCAAAGTTCATTTCTCATTTCTCATTTCAAACCACCATTTTCATATCTTTGTACATCACCAATGCTCTTCTGAGAGCAAAAAAAAAAGGATGGAACGAAATGCAAGAAAGCACAAGTCAGCGAGAGTGTATGTGTGAGGCGTGCGGGTCAGAAAGAAAGAGAAAACCGAAAAAAACGGAAGAGGGTGCATAGAACGACGGCAAAGAACAAAAAACCAAACGTAATCAAAAGCTTTAGGTAAAAAAAAAAGACGAGGGGGAGCAGTGTACAGGGAGAGATATGGGTACATGGCACTTGTATCTATGTAAAAGAAGAGAGAGCCATAAAAAAAGGGGGGGAAGGAGGTCTAGCCTTGTCGCGTAACATGTTCCAATGATATCTTTGATTGAGGCGGTGTGGGAGTGTTTCCAACCGAGGAGTCTAGCATGTCCACTCGGGTCTAGCCTCGTACCTCGACGAGCAGTCTGTGAAGGGTCACCAGCTGCAGAGGCACGATCCCCGTGGTGTGTGGGTATGGGCAGATACGTAGATAGCGCAATCACGGGAGGGGGGGAAAGAGAGATAGAGAGAGCAGTAAAGGGAGGTATCGCAAACAGACCCGAAATATCCAACCTCATGTCCATCCCATCCATCCCATCCACGTGTTCCCAATCGCTCAGCTCAGTCGACAGGCAATAAGAAACTCGCCAACGCCCAACCCACGTCCCCTGCCTCGTACCCACCTCCCTTGCTTCTCGCTCGCACGAGCAATAGACAGTCTTCCCCATCATCGACGTACAATGGCAAGTCGACGTGCGTCGAGGGATGTCCGTATTCGCGTAGGACGTCAAACGAATCGCCATAGACGAGTTGGAAGAACGGGAGACCACGATAAGAGACGCCGATGGGTGGAATGCAGGGATGGATAGCCCGGGTAGTGTACAATGCACGCGTAGCGGCGAGCGTCGGCGAAGGACGTGTCTGATGCGAAGGCGCTGGCCCAGAACCGTTGGTGGCATGCGATTGGGTTTGATGGGAGGGAGAGTAGGGTGGTAGATGTGCATCCGTCGAGTGGTACGACGGTGCAAGGGACGATGGTGCAAGGGACGACGGTGCACCCAGAGACTTGACAGAAGACGATCGTCGACGGTGATGCGCAGGCCGGAACGTATCGGTAAGCTTACTCTTCAGACTCGATCGTCGCTGAGTCCGACCTCTATACTCTGAATCCAGCTGCTCGGGATCAAACATCTCAATCGACAGCGGGGACGGCGGGTAGTGGTTCTCAAAATCCACAAAGACCTGCGAAGACTGCGATGGTGTCGTTCGCAGAGGTGAGATCGCGGGGTTGCTCTTCATACGGTGAGGGCCGTTACTGCTCCCACCATTGGTCTGCGAAAATTTGGGTTTGAGTCGAGGGACAGGTGGTTCCTCTTCCATTCGGCTGTTCCGACTGGACTTGCCAGTCGACTTGGACGATTTGCCCGATCGAAGCGACTCGTCAGACGTTCGTCGCTGGACTTGTGGAGTGTTGGAATTGCTTCCGCTACGTCGGCGGCCGGCGGGTACAGTCTCGGTTGACGAGTGAGGCTGATGGTTCTGCCGCTTGTGGGACGAGGGTGTCGGCGGTGCTTGATGGTTTGACACACGCACAGGTTCGAGCGGTGCTGTCGCCCTCCTCGTCGGTCGCTCCTTGCCATCCCTCTCCCTCTCACCCCGCACAGTCAGATCCCGCAGTACTTTCTCCCTCTCTGCCCACCACTTGTCCCTGCGTGTGACTTTCATCAAGGAAAGGCGTACCTCGACATCGCCCCATCGTTCCCACCACACACGCAACGTCTCCTCAGCCGCACCGCACCGCTCGCCTTCCACTTTGAGTGCATCCCATAGTTCAGCCCATCTCTCTCCCACAGAAAAGTAGAACGCCGCTTGTCGCTCTGCAACGATACGCACCGCCAGCCCCGTCGCCTTGTTCATCGCTCGCAACAGGATGGGCAACTCGGCTGACAATGCAGAACGAAGGGCAAGGTAAGACTGGGACGCGGTGAGAAGCGCAGGCGCCGGACGACGGGACTTGGACGGCGAATAGGGCGTGTGAAGGAGGGCGACGTGAAGCGGCTCGAGTGAGTGCATGGCATGGATGAGTTTGGTCGGAGGCTCCATCATCGTCTTCAGGTTGGAGAGAAGTGGGATGAACGACTTTTGCAGCTCCTGTTCGAGGTCCGTGCAGAGACCTGGAAGGCTGGCGAGCAATAGGGTGAACGCATCGTATGCTTCCGAGCGTCCTTCGCCGTCGAGTTCGTCGACGGATCTGGATCCGTCCAGCGTGACGGATGGTGACGGGGTGAGTCCAAGAACGGCACCAAACGTGATACCCCATTGCCATAACGCGACCAACGCATGACGCATACTGAGTCGCCAGTCCTTGACGTCTTTGGCAAACTTGTCCAAAAACACCGCGTATCGCTGCAACTCGCCTTCTAATCGCGCCACTTGCGCGGCTTCGGCGTTATCGGACGCATTCTCTGCGCTATCTCTGGTCTTGGGTGGACGAAGCGACTTCATCCGGCTTAGATGCGCAGAAGCGGCGCTGACTGTGCCATTGCCTTTCTTTGATTTGCCTGTTCCGTTGGCAGTGGGAATAGGAGCACCTCCGAGGACTTCGCGTACGACTTCCCAACGTCGACGGTCTTCGTTGACGCTTCGCGCGACTTCCTCCATGCGTTCGCGTGCTTTGACGAGCGCGGGGCGGTCACCGTGGGAGTCGGGGGTGGCGTCGATGATAGCGCCTAGGAGAAGTGAATACTTGAGAAGCCGCTGTACGGGCTTGATGAGGAGGGATGGGAGATCCCAAGCATGCGTCAAAGACGACGCAAGCGTTCGGGTATGAGATAGGTAGGCGGAGAGCGCTGGCGAGGCAGGCAAGGCATTGAGATGGGCGAGCGCAGTCGGGTGACGCGTGATGTACGTCTTGTAAGGCGGTTCAAGGGCAGCAATCTGGGGACACAAGCAACGCATGTGTGACGAGCGGCGCGACAGGGAATGTGGACACTCACGATCTCGAGGAACAGTGAGCCAACTCTATCTTCGCCGTTGCCGCCGTCGAGTGCGCCACCGAGGGCTTCCTCCAAGCGGTCGACAAAGTGATCTGAGAACATGGCGAGATCCCCGATGTTTCCAAAAATGATGCGTACGTCGTCGCGGGCCATTGGAGGGCCAAGCTGTGAAGAAGCTGTAGAAGAGTCGGAAGCGGTGGAGACTGTTCTCGAGGACGAGGCCGACCCAGACCCGGGCGAGAAGGGAGGCGGGCTAGGCGTGCCGTTGGTGTTGAAAGGAGCCGGTTGCCCTGCGAGGGAAACCACGTTAGAGGATCAGTATAGGCCACGAGAAAAAGGGGTGACCTGCCTAGAGCGAGTGGGATGTGTATATCGCGGATCAATGCAAGATCTGATGCGTATGCGCGTTCTGAAGAGAGTAATTCGCGTAGGGCGTGGACTCTCTTTGACATGACAGTCGGTTGATTGGGGGTGGCAGGGCCAGCTGGGGCTGGGCATGTTGGAGCGTCGAGGGTGAGGCTGTCCGTGGAGGAAGGCTGGGATGTGTCCGGATCATAATCCTCTTCGTCGATCTCGTCGCTGTAGTCGGGCGAGAGGTCGTCCTCTTGGTCGGGTGGAAGAGGCAAGGCTTTGTCGTGGAGAGTCTCCGCCTCTAGAGTGGCAAGCAGGGCGGTGAGAGACCCTCCGAAGCTCTCGCGGAGGGAGGGCATCAGGATCAGACGACCGTCGTCCTCGTCACCGTTGAGAGAAGTTGGGGTAGTAACGATAGCAGAGTATAAGGTGGTCGCTGGGGGTGTTGGTCCGGAGGGAGCTAAAAGGGGAGGAGGCTGTTGAGGACCAGGACGAAGTGGTGAGCGGGGAGGGATGGCTGGCGGAGAAATGCGAGCAATAGTCGTTGTGGACCCGTTGGGCCCGGTGAGAGTGGTACCGCTGCTGTTGATAGTAGCGCTATAACGACCCTCTCCTCCGCTGGACTTGAGATTCTGCAGTGACTGAGGGCGTTTGTAATTTCGAGGCGCAGACACGATGCCCACGCGGCGACTGGACCGAGCCTCGTGTTGATCTTCACGGAGTCCTGCCGTCTCCGCTCCTCCTCCACCCAGCCACTTTTCTGCCTTGTCCTTCCATTCCTGCGACGTTGATTCGCTAGCCACTGGATTCTGGGTTGTTCCGCCCTCCACGCCCGCCGAACCCTTGTTCGCGTCACCCGGATGGACGGCCTCGCGGAGGTTTTGACGACACGCCTCATCCACCCCTTGACCGCCCACGAACCTCGAGGCAAACCCCAAACCTACATCTCCGCGAACATCGAGGCCTGGACTCGTACCCGCTGTTGCCTGCTCTGCTCGTGCGTCGTCTCGTTGTATCTGCCGCATTTCTCTATCCAATTGGCCGAAATGGACTTATCAGATGCGATCAGTCGACCACGTATCAATTGGTTCCGGCCGAAGCGTACAACGCCCAGCGACCTTGTTCCAAAAAAAAACGTCTGGTTAATGGGTGCAGTTCCCGCCCGCTCCGAAATCCCTGCCTATTACCGAACAAGTCAAAAGGTGTCGCGACGGGACACGTTGACGCCTCGCACCTCGAGGATGATGGCACTGATTGGAACCGGGAGTCGCCTATGAGACAAGAGGACCCTAAGTGGTAAGGACCAGGATTCTGATGCTAGTTCATTGATAGCGCACCTCTTGATGCCAATGCCGTAGCACTAGAAGTTGTGGTGCGCGTAGGATGATGACACGGAACTGAAGTTGAGGGACGGAGATAAGTGTGTGCCAGTGTTTCTCTCTTGTCTCGGTGTCTTGGGCGGACCCTGTTGTGGCACGGTGTGGTGGAGACGAGCAAAGAGGAGGAGTTGGAAAGCGAGGAAGCGGTGGGACTGTACGTAGATGGGATGCTCGAATCCGCCGCAGAGACCGCGCCAGAAATCCTCCTGACTTGTTTCACTGTGAGTAAAAGTCACGAACGCTTGCCGAGATGGAAATCTGGGAAAAAAAAAGACGACCCTCAAAAACTGGCAACCATCATATCAATCAACATCATATCATCCAGTTCGACGTCGCCCTGTTTAATATAACGAAGCCCTCCTGCGCCGTTTCAACTGGGCGGTCGGTGCCAGCGCGTCGTTGGGGGAGAGACACCTCCCTTTTTGCATCGACCCGCTGCCTGCTTGGGTGATTCACGAGCCTACAAGGAATCATCGACTAGACGGGCGATCACACGGCCGACTTTTTGAAGCGAGAACATGTGAAATGTCCCCTCACGATAGGACTCGTCTCCGAGGACTTGAGGTCGTTCTCATCCTCATATGAAACACTCCGAGTCAGTCTTAATCATCATATATGGCGTCTTGCTACTCTCCGAAGATATAGGATATGACATGACATGACACGACGTGACAACGGGGTTGGGTAAATCCGTCTCGAGAACCGGGGTTGGCGTATGGAAGGTTATCGGAGTGCTCGAATGGGGCGGCTCGAGTGCCAGCGCGAACGTCACCCTGGTTACACTGTGCCAAGCAGGTTCTCCGCAAGCAGCCGGGGCAGGTGGCATAAGACGCCCCGGAGAACCCAATAGCACACCGGAATGGAAACGACCGTGATCTCCGAGTCGATGAACGTTGGTCACCCAAAGTCGAGTCCAGGCACAGAAGCAAACAGGGAAGCTCGAATGTGGCCTGGGACCCCGCCCATATTCGCGCCGCGTTATGGATACCAGAACACGTCGTTCGCGGGCACTTGGGTACCTTTTAATGAATGTTACTGATGGAGCATATCAGAATCTGTTCGTAGTCAAGCTGGAAATCACCGTCCGTGTTAACCCGAAATGGAAAAAGATAAAAAGAGGTCGTACCAGGGTTCGAACCTGGGTTTCGGGAAATCAAATTTGTCTTCAAAATCCCGAGTGATAACCACTACACTATACGACCATCGAGTGTTTGGTAATTACGATTGATGTTATCAGACTTTGGGTTGCTGACCCGACTTAGATTAGCCCGACGGTCTCGAAACAGTCATTCCAGCTCTGCTTAGCGTTGTGAACGTACAAGTTGCCAGACCGCATCCCATGTTCCGCCACTGGGCAGTCCAAATTGCAGTCATACCCCACTTGATGTGAGACCCATGCATTCCAAGCCGCTCAGAGTCGGGGTCACAAGTGTCGCGCGACCAATGCATAGGTGGCAGTTCGCCCCAGTGACTCATAGTAAGAGTATAGTCCCAGGTACACGTGGCCGGTGCAAGGTCGAGCTGGAAGTACAAGAAACGTAGAGGTACAGTCTTTCCCAGACTCCCCTTTTGATGAGTTCTCGGTTTCAATCCCCGATCAACCATCCCTCTCACCACCACCACCTCTACCCATGTTTCCCAACCGCCTCTGGGTGGCGTTCCCATTCCGAGTCGTCCCATGGGAGGACAGCGACACGCTCCATTTCCACGCCAGATTACTGCGCTGTTTCCTCCTCGGTCTTGTCAATGTCCAGAACGAGCTCGACCCCGCCCTCGTTTTACGCGGTTCAGAACGGTTTCGGGCATGGCACATGTGGTCCATTCTCGGCCAGAGACTCGCCGACGTGGGCCTCGGATCCAACGCAGATCTGGATGCACACGAGCCCTGTCCGCCAAAGAGGAGATACGAAGTGCCAACGTGGCTCCCATTCGCCACGGACACAACCACGGACATGGGCACAGATGTCTCGACAGATCACACCGTGCACGTTGCTCCTCCATTCATCCCACACCCGATCCACGATCATAATCACAATCACAATCACAATTTCACACACGGTCTCCATGACAAGGGAATGCGTTCCGCAGTCATCGTTGATATCCGACCTGGTGGTACGATTTCGTTTTTAGTGGGACGTGCCTGGCGTACTGCTGACCCGTGAGTGGCTTGATCTAGATTATGCACGCGTTCTGGGGAGGTATGATGGTGGCCCTGGCGTGATTGGTTGTCTCCTTGTGGGGTTATTGGCTCTTGCAATTGTCCTGTCGCGTTTTTGGAGCGTGGCCAAGGTTCGGTCCGCGTGCCGGTTTTCGACTACCGACTCGAGCGAATGGATATTTCAGTCGTTGTCTTGGGGCCATTTTGCAATATGCGAAGCAGCTCAAGATTTGGTCCTCGATACATATGAGGAAGTTGGGTATCGCACGGCGATGCCTGGGGCTTGGTTGCATGAACGTCCGGGGCAGGATGCGCATGACACGTTCAAGAAATCCATCTTGACTGTGATACCATGGTCACACTTTTACGTTCAAATAGGGGTCAGGGCCAGGGCCGACTTTTCCTTTGGGGTATTGGACCATTTGAATCGTGGTGCCAGCGATGTGATAATCACCGGACGAGACGATCATTCACCCGTGTCGAACGGGTTTCACCTTGACGATGGTGTTTTGACGCCGGCCGTACTCAACGGGACCAGACAATCAGGTACAACCCCGGACCGTGATGTGGTGGCTATCGGACGACCTGGAGATGGACATTCATTTGTTTCGAACGAGTTCGACCTCGACGCCGGTGTTTTGACGCTTAATGGGACTGAACAAGCAGGTTCAGCTCCGGACCATGTACCTTCCGAGTTTGGTCCTTCCACCAGAAACCTCCGCGGATCGGCTATGTCAATGGACAACCGATGTCTTGAACCGTCAGCGATGTGTGACGTGGCTGTCAAGGAATCGGACCACCCTCAGATGACAGCGTTGGTCACCTCCGAGGATCAGATTAGGTTAGCGTTTACCCTGGTGACATCTACCCATGTGGATCGCGCATCACACCAAAAGAACGCGTCTTTCGACGGCGACGAAAGTGCAACCAAGGACAGGTCCGACGGAGAATTGTGGTGCACAGACGATGTGAATGGCGAGTGGCGACGGCAAGATGGTGCGCTATCGGAGATTGAGTGCCCCTTGTCGCTCAGGCGAGCTCGTAGTACTGGGTGTTTGTGGCGAAGACGCGACGCATTCGACGATGATGGCGATTCTGACTCGACGGAGCAATTTAATGCCAGGTTGTCTAACGAGCGAGAATCCCGTGAGGTGCCGTGTCGAAACGGGTGGTCCGGCGGATCTTCCTGGCAGCGCGAGGGACGCGAAGACGAGATGGATAACTGGCGCATGCGGATCCCACGTGTAACTCAGTCACCCAAAGAAATGAGCGGCGCAAGGCAATGTCAGATCGACAATAACAGCAGCAAGTCACGTCGTTACTTATCACCGCCACTGAACGCCAATGATGGTGCAGGCAGGTACGTCACATCTCCGCATGCATCTCACCCGAACAGCAAACTGACGCCACGGCAAGTGGGAATGGACCACAGGGAGTATACCTCGTGCCACAAAAACGTGGCGAGCGTTTGTCTCCTGTATCACGTGTACGACGATCTGATAGTCCTGGTCTCGGCTTCTTCCCGTTGCGAAAGACGCCTACGTTGTTGACCCCGAAGGCGCGGAGACCCGGTTGTCTGTATATCCCTGATCCGCCGGTGGTGGAGTCGAATGAAGCGGATGTATGGTGGGATCGGCTGACGCGTGGCGGTGTGCCCGAGGTAGGTTCATGCGGTGCACCCGACGGGCCGGTGTCGTGGCGAGACAGGCATGAACATGATCCTGCGTCGAGACGAGTCATGTTTGGGCATCGACGCACGATGACCCAAGGATAAAGGGCTGTATATTTTGTTTTTGATGTGTCTTTTTTTTTGTATCGATTTGTGCGAGTATATCTGGGGGTTGACATGAGACGTCGATCTGTTACCGGGGATGCGCAATGCTCATCTCGCTTGAGTTGTGACTGACAGTTCTTGCAAGACACCATCGACGCTGTCTAAACTAGTCTAACGTGTGCAGTGAACGCTGCAAACAGTGAGGTCAGGACATCCATCTCCATAGACACGTCTGACGAACCTCACGACGGCTCCCGATCTGATAGGGATGGTTTGGTATTGATCGTCATCTTAGCCATCTGGCCATCTGAATCCTGAATCTCGACTTCGATTGCATGTGACGGATCGACAGGTGATTTCTCTCCCTCTCCCTCCTCGGCTTCAGCTTCGGCCTCTCTGACCTCGCCAAGATGCATCACCTGAACGAACCACCGTGCGCCCTCGTCCCATCCTGTCATCTCAGCTTCCCCGAGGGGCGATCTTCCCGCCTCGTTCCTGATATCGATCAAATCGACACCCGGACCGGGTGAAAACCGTACGAGTATCTGTGCAACGTCTAAATGGCGATTAACGGCTGCCCAATGGAGGGCCGTCGATCCGGCATTGTTGCGGTGTGTGAGGAGGGATGGGGAAACGCGTGGAAGGAGGTAAGCGAGGATATCTGTGTGAATGTCTTGCGTACGTCCTCCGGTGACGGCAAACAGGGCTCACCGGAATGACCGTTGGCGGCAGCCATGTGCAACACCGAGTTGCCATTGTCGTCTTGAACGCCATCGAATGATTCGTGTGGAAATGAATTGATAAAGTGTTGAACGTCGTCCAAGTCGCCAAATCGGCAACTGAGGAGGAGGTCTTGTTTGTCGTTTTCGGTGGGTGTCATGGTGGGTTCAGCTTACGTCATCCGGATTGCAATGATCCCAATTAGTCGGTGCCGAGAAGGTACTTATATATCAATCATCATGTGTTGCTTCGCTGTGCTTCCATGGCTCACATATCCCCCACTGTATACCTCGTATGGGCTCTCTTGGCAGTCATGGTACTTGTTCTCTGCTCGTCGCACCACTTACTCACATTAGCTCTAGCTCGGGGCCTTTCTCGTATTCCATCTCTGGTGCTTTGATCGATTCAAGTGTCTTAGGCGAGTCCCATCGCTGTGCTTTTCACTCTACACCTAACCTCCTCCGAGGTGGGACCAAGGTCCTTACGCCGGCGCGTTCAAGCGTGTCATGACCGTACGGCTCTCCCCGTCCGACACATGTCGTTGTATTGAACAGCACACTCTAGTATTCCTATCTGCTAAGCATCCCGTTCATCATCGTGTTTGCTACGGGGTTCGCCATCATAAAATATAATTACGGATACACCGTGATACCCGAGTACGGAGGTACGCTCGCCCTGCTTCTTGGCTGAGTTGAACGAATGACCATCATCCCCAGTCCAACCCACACCCTATCAAGAATGGAGTCGATCGGCCCAAAACGCGATACTACCCTTGTACCTCGCCCTCGCTCTCGGTTGGAGCCTTGAAATGTGAGTGGTCCGGCGTCTTGTTACCGTCCATCAAACTCACGCAAGTACCTCCTCCAAGGGTGACACACTTGGAAGGTACACGTGTCGATGCACCATCTTTGGACGAGCTTATCGATAACGATTGGATAGAACTTTGCTTTTGGCTCTTTCTCGTCAATTCAAGCTCAGCGCAGCAAGATTGGTTCAAGAGTCTGTATTTTAAGACATGGGCGGTCGGATCTTGCATTGCCGTACTCGTCATGCCGTTGATCACCATCTTCACCCGCGAAAATGTATTAAAGGTGGGTCGATATATGCGCGTCAGTGCCGGTGATATTCTGATCGGGGCGTAGTGCGAGGCGTATACGTTCCTGACGGGAGGACTTGTTAGTCTCTCGATGACGATATGGTTCATGCCTGTCTTGTGGACCTTTCCTTCTTTCATTGCAAATCTTGTACGTTCCCTCGGTTTAATTGACCTATTTCCAATGTGATGGTCCCTCTTGTCGCAGAAAGGGAAAGATGTCGAGACAGCCACGTTGGTTCGGTTGACCAAGTATCATGAACTCAACGTGCGTCGCTTCGCCACCTCGTCTCGTCTCATTTCTGACCGCAGCATAGTGCATCCGCGTCGTGTTCCGGTTCCTGTTCACCGTCCCACTCGTAATTCTTGGCGTTGATGGCATACGACCGCATCAATACATCAATGAAAAAATGTACGTCACTGTATATTGAATGCTTTCGTTCGAACTGAGGTTTGACCTCGATCGATCAGGCTTCCGACAGGTATGATCGCCGTTTTCCAACCACATCGTTCGCAACGCCCTAAGGCCGTCTTTATGATAATCTAGATCTACTCGGTATCCTCGCGGCGATCGGCTGCATCGTCTCTTCGGGCATCACGCTCGTCGTATGTGTCCTTTTGTTTCATTTGGCAGTGCATCCTCCATCCATATTGACGCATAGATATTCTTTCCACGCTCGATTGAAGGGGAGATGACGCACAAGGACCAGCAACGGACGCGTCGACGACAACGCGCAGAGCAGTCTCTCGCGCGATGGAACCGTACGCATACGCTTACCGACGCCGCGCAGTCGTACATCAGCATCACGCAACATTCCAAGACCGAACTAGATCTGAGCTTGACCGGATCAGGCATGTTACCAGCGTACGAGGTGGTCCCGCCCATCAAAGGGATAACGTTGGAGGACAATATCGATATCAAGGCGGCGTCGATGTCGATGGGGTATATGGGTGGGTCGTTCTCGTTGCAGCCGAATCGTCGGACGACGGCCGGGGAGGTTGCGTTGGGTGCGGTGTTGACGAAGAGCGAGGTCGAGTTGGCGAAGGCGCGGTCAAAGCGGGATAGGACTGTGAGTAGTCTGGTGCATCTTTGGCGGTCGCCTATCGGTGCGTGTGTTTGGCGTTTGTCATTTGTGTCGGCGTCGTGGTGCTGACCCTGGATGGATGTAGATATTGCGCGACCGGCGGTATCGCGTTGGGAAGGGCCAGTGTGATGATGGTCCTGATCAAGACCGAGACCTGTGGACTGAGATCGTGTATCCATATACCAAATATCAATGTCTGAGGGACGTTCACATCGACTATCGATTACTACTTTACTTGTACTACGCATCGTGTAAAGTTCGACTCATGTCCGGGCCCGACTGCCGCTCACGCTTTGCCAGGATGCTGCAGCTTGGTTTCAGGTTAATGTTCCTTCCCCTGTCTGGACGCTTGTGGTTGTGGTTGTGATCGTCACGGTCGGTGTCGAGTAGTGTGGATCAGTCGTTTGGAAGGGACGGCACCAGCCTCCGGTATCGACTCTGTGCCGGCGGCCCGAAGTGCGACACGGTCAATTATTTCCATCCATTTTTTTCCACCTTCAACTTCCTTCTTCTGCTCTCGTGTTCGTTCCATGTGTCTCAACAACCACTCTGTCAATGGGCGGTTTTGATGAGTCTTTTGCGTACTGTCTGGTCTCCCCTGTTGGTGTGTGGATTAACGTTCATTGCTATTTACGATGGGCCAGTGGTGGGACCGGTGCGCGAACAACATCGCTCGCGACACCGTTATACATACCAAGGCTAGGTTAAGTGCGAGATGTCCGCCGACCTATACGCCCTCGCGACCCGGAGTTACCCGAACCCCTGCCATCGAATGTGCTACTTCGTCCAATTGTTTCAATCTGGTGCACGCGATCCTATGTGTTTCTGGTTCGCGAGCAACAAACAAGGCCTCCGCCGACGCTGATCTATGCCATGTCTTTACGCCAATATTGCTGCAGTGCAGACTAATCTCTTCTTCCGTCGATTTGTTTTGGCAACGCATGACAATTGTAACCTGACACTCGCCACTCTGACATGACGTGCCAGCGTGGCCCAACTCTGCAAAAAGCCGACAGGAAAGTACTATGGCCGTTGGTCGCTCTTGCTCCGTGATAAGACCACGTCACGGATGCCGCCTGCCGATTGGACTTGGTATGTTCTCTGTAAGTTGAAGGTGAAGCCGATTGTCGTACAGGACTGCAGGAAGCTTCAACCTGGTTTCAAGGTGTTTGCACGCGATCAGGTGATCGATGTCGCCGCAGTGGACTTTTCCCGAGTCACAATCGCAATGATAATCAGATTGATGGTACAACATTTTAATTTATTAATTTATTAAGATTTTGTAAGGGCCCGTGGCCCCGTCACCTGTTTCGGCCAGTTGTGCACTGTGGGATCTGGAACGGAGATTAGCTTGCAGCATGTTCGTTTGAACTCCAGTAAGAGTAAGATGAAAGCATGAGGTCGCGCCGCACTCAGACACACGTGACATCTGTTGACAAGTTCACATCATGCGCTTCTTATCTCTTGCTTCTCGTTCGTTTCTACAGTTCTGGCGAGTGCCCGCCGGCAGCAAGTTACCAGATCGCTGTTGCTTGTTTCATCTACACATCATCCATCTTCTATCACCCCATCCCCATCCTCCACTTGTCCGCTCGATAACAATAATGACGCCCAAATCTGAAATCGATACTGAAAGAGAGAGCCAAAGCACATCCATACCAGCAAATTGGTTGGCGCTCCCGAGCGACTTGCCCGTTCCCATCGACGACGGGTTAGCAGATCATCTGCGGGGCGATCAGCCGCGGGTGGTGCTTCCGACGGGGGTGTTGTTGCGTGCGACCCCCACGTCGACATCAGCGTCCGGGGACGACGACGCAACGATCGACCTCCGCAAACTATCCTTCGAAGCACCTGTATTGGTATTTGTGTACCCGAGGACGGGCAAGCCAGGCATTGCGACTCCGCCTGGGTGGGATGCAATTCCGGGTGCGAGGGGATGTACGCCTGTGCGTGTTCATGTTTATGGTGACTCGTGAGCCGGAAAGCGAGGCTCACGCCCATGTTCATTAGGAATTGTGCTGTGTCCGAGATACGCTCTCCGCGCTCCAAACAGTCCGAACAGGGGGTATACGCATCGTTGCTCTGAGCACGCAGTCGACGGCGTACCAGACGGAGGTAGCGCAACGACTCGCCCTGCCGTACCCGATTCTGAGCGACGAGATGGGTGAGTTTTGGAGTGCGTTGAAGTTGCCGACGTTTGAGGCGAATGGGATGGTGTTGTTGAAGCGGATCACGTTGTTGTTGCACGAGGGAGAGGTGGTGGGGAGGGATTATCCAGTGTTTCCGACGGACGAGGCTGCGAGGCGGGCGTTGGACTTGGTGGTGTCTGTATTTGGTAATAAATGAGTTCTCCCAGTAACCACACACTTGATCGTTACAATGTGGTCTGTAACATGTTTTTGTCTCGCATTCGTCGACAGAATGTTTATTTACTCGGACCCAAAACTTTTTACAGCAAACATATTCTCAACTCTCAAGTTTCGATACGTGCACCATGCTGCAAGCAATGGTTCGACTGTGCAGAATGCCACGCAGAAACACAAGACCACCAACTGAAAAAGACGACAGAGATGGCGTTTGCCTGTAAAAAGTGCAAAAAGGTGTTTCGCAAGGATATGTCCAACTATGAGGAGAGCGACGAGTACTGTCCACACTGCGATAATCACTATGTGAGTGTCCCCATTGCGCTGTGATGCGATGTGATGCGACGATGCGAGACTTGGGATATTCGGTGTGGCACAGGTCATCGAGGCAAAGACACCACAGGCCGTGGTTGGTGTCGAGGGCGAGGACGCACGGGTGGACGCACGGTGAGTGTTGTCTATGCCTCAAGTGTGTGCATTAGGACTGACGCATCGTACTCAGGATGCTCAAGGACGACCGCGTGCGCCAAGACCCCAAACGGTCCATCTTTCGACCGGACGACTTTTCAGATGTGTTGGACTGAAAGAGACTTTCCTTTTTGGGATATGTCAGTTTTTAGAGATGTGACGTCAATAAATGTAACACATCTTCCTCCTATTCGTGACTGAATCAGCAGGTGCCCCTCTGGCTGCACCCCTTATAAGCCAGATCGCCTCACTTTTGTACTGTCTCATCGTCTCCGCCATGGCCATTCATCTCGTCTACCCGAGAGACAACGACGCCCTCGACACCAACCCCCCCGCCGGTGATGCCCACATTACCACCCACGCCTCTGACTGGTTGTGGGCAGTCTTTGCCATTATGCTCATCTCATGGCTCATCACCTTGGGTTGGACGTACTCAGTCAGTCCCCTCTTTCGTCTACTCGCCTATTTCTTGATATTTTCCCATAGACCCGCAAAACTCGAGTGTTCCACTTTATTCCCCTTATCGTGCTCTCCGTGGCAACGGTCGCATACTTTGCCATGGCCTCTGACTTGGGCTGGACGCTCATCCGCTCCGAGTTCGATTCACATCCTACTCGTCAGATTTGGGTACGCTCTTGCTCTTGTATCAAGTCGAGCGTCGCTCACACTTATACTCTAGTATGTTCGTTATATTCAATGGTTCATCAACGCACCCTTGTTGCTCTTCGCAATGCTGTCGTTCACCCACGCGGCCACTGCCCAGATCCTCACTATTCTATTCTTCTCTTGGTTCTTGGTCGTCAACGGCTTGATTGGCGCGCTCGTAGCCTCTTCGTACAAGTGGGCCTTCTTCGTATTTGGATTGTTCGGTCTATTCTTTATCTGGTATGTCACCCGAGTGCCTGCGACCACAGTGACACTCATCTGTTCACTTTGCCCGCCAGGACTCAACTCCTCGGTGTTATTCCGTGGCAGTCAAACGTATTCAGACAGGGGGAACGTTTCAAACCTGGTTTCCTCATCGGCGCCGCATACATCTCGTTCATGTGGATGCTCTACCCGATCTGTTGGGGCCTTTCAGAAGGTAGCAACACCATCTCGCCCACGTCCGAGATGGTCTTTTATGGGATCCTCGACATCCTCTCTGGCCCGGTGTTCCTGTTTGGCTTTCTCGTCTACGTGATGCAGTTTGACGAAGGACAATTGGGCGGGACGGCTTTTGGTGGTACGAACCGCGGCGAGGTGGTTCAACAGCAGAAACCTCCATCTGGAAATGCTGGAGGAAATACTGGAGCTGTAGGTGGAGATGCCGCTCCGGCTCCAACAACAGGACAGCCGGCTTTGCAGACTGCTTAATCGCTATGGCCACGAGTTGGGTAGTTCTATTAATCTCTTTTTTTTTCTAGCTCATATTCATATGCTGGTCCTGTATTTTTACGAATTGTGAATTCATTGTGTTATCACCTAGAACGACGTAGGTCAGGAAGAGAGCAAGGCCAAGAAATATACTCTTGCTCACTTTTCCACTCGCGGCCCGGAGTTACCCGAACCTCTGCTACCTCGTCTTTCGAGACTTCGGCAGCAGTAGTGTAGGGTAGTTTAGGTAGCCCTAATCGACACTTCGCTAATCGACGGGGTTGAACAATGTTGATCAACGTTGATCAACAAGGCCGGTATTTGCTTGTGAAAATTTATGGTTGATTAGTGTTGATTTCCAAATTCCTTGTCATTGCGCGAACCTCTGGAGAGAGCGCAGAATAATGTCGTAGTCTACAAGCAAATTTCCTTCCTGTAGAACAACAACTATGGACTCTCGAACAGAAAGCCAACTCGCACAGCTTGAGCTCTATCTCCAAAACCTGCACAGGTCAATACACACATTCCCCGACTCGAGATGAGTGACTCTGTATAGATTTCACTCTGTTGACTATGACGAAGAGTGGGAAAAGGATGTCGGACTTGAGGGGGCCATTAACCGCGAACTCGAAATACGTCTTGGCAGCCGGGCGAAGGGTCCAATCAAATTCAAGGAATGGGGGCCAGGTCTCGAAGCTGTTGTCCAAGTTCTCAGGCAGTACTTGACTGTCGTCCTGGAATCAATACTACTATGCAAGTGGTTGTCAGACTTGACGGAATCTGCATTATTGGTCTTTAAAGAGGCAAACTTACCAGTGAGTTTTCGTTCACATGTAAACTGTGGTACAAGCATTTAACCCCTGTTCTCCATAAATTCCTGAACCGAACACATCCCAAAGTGTTGAGTTACGTGTACCATCACCAGAACCAACCAATACCATGCCTGAGCAGCAAGGGGCCAGGATCAAAATCGATGTCGCATCGTCATCGAAGAAAGCCGGCAGGAACAAGAAGAGGTCAAAGCCTCTGCGCGACAAACCCGCCACCAAAGTATTAACCACCTTCGATGACTCGGATTATAATGAATCAGAGGAGTCAGATGACAACCGAACTGGAGGTGCACGCACCCTTTTCCTTTTGTACGAGGTCTCAAAGCCCTGCCGGCCATCACTCTTGGCGGGATGGAAGATACCTTGGACATCAAATCTGCATATATCCGGGACTTTCTTGACGACACTCCTGGAACGATTGCGACAGTCCTGAGTCGTCACAGAGAAATGGCCAACTCCAAATTCTCAGGTCGCACAAGCTCCTTTGACCATCCTGGAGGCATCTGAGTGGGATAGCTGGGATGTTTGATGGTAGTCAGTCTCAAACTTCGAAATCAACTATGTCATTTTGTGTTGATTTCGGCAACTCATGGTGTCAGCGCAGCCTGCTTGTTACACGATAGGAACATGGTTGACTTGCCATGTATGTTGCGAGTCGAAGATTGTAAGGAAGTCTCAACCTAGCTGATCTTTTGCAGGTGATGAGTGAGGTGCGTTTATATACTGGGAGCTACAGGTTTCAATCTTGCATGACATGTTTCAAGTTGGCTGCTGCACTGTCAGTCCCTGTTTTACCAACTCGCGAGGCGGTGAACTTGGAGTATTGGGAAAGCAACTGATATTAGTAGCTACCCTGGCTCTAACGACGACTTGATGGTTCAGCAGGTTCAACGTCGGCCTGTTCAACTTGCCCTCCTCGAGTAATCGATCATATGCCACTCAACTGAGGATGTTTCAGCCGCTCAGGATGGTGGTTGCTATCGGTCTCGTTTGCAGCATGTGTTTTCGAACATAACCATCAGTCAGGCGACCTGCGGAACGCGTAAGAGAAATGTTGTCGCGTTGCGCTTTCCATGCCAGCCTTCTTCAAAGTTGATGTTCAAATTAGGCGCTTCAATTCCGTACTCTTCCCTAGCTTCTTGTTCGCTTCCGTAGCTCTGGGGGGGAGGGGGGCGCTCCGGTCTCTGTACTTTGTTGAGAAGTCTACCAACAGTTTCCCTGGTGTAATCGCATATGACCCTACCTGGGCTGGTACGCTCATGAGGCAGGGTAAGTGTGTCGCCGATTTCTTGGATCGTATTTTGCTTGATCTCGTTCTTGTTTCGACAGAAAACCTTCCATGCCGTTACTGGCATTGTTACGATTCCCCATTTCTCGGGTCCGGTAACTCTGGTGCCCGAACAAAGGCAAGGAAATGTTTAACTATGCATCCACGATTCGTCTCACCTTTTGGTTAATTTTGTTGGGGATATTATCAAGAACGCGACATCTGGCTTTGCAAAGATCGAAAATTTTAGCAATCACCCAGTACGCCAACCACCCACTCCACTCCAGTCAGCCGCCTCTTGGGCAGGAGGCAGGGTGGGTGGCCCACACTGTACCGGATTCCCATACCAATACCATGCGTCTTCTTGCCAACGTTATTACGGTGACCTTTACGGATGCCAAGGCTGTCGCTGATGATGATCAAGTTTACGGACCTCACGGGAGCACCGTCAGGAACATTCGGCAGAGCGATACAATTCTGACCTCTGTCTCTGTCGACAGGTATTCAGTCACTATCACGTATGTGTAGACCAGCTGAGAACGTGAAGGGAAAGCTGGGGGCATTTCACCAGCAATATAACTTTCACTTAGATCCGACTATAAAGCATCAAGTTTTACACCTTTCATGTCAAGCTGTGCTTACGCCAAACATTGCCAACGCTGCCGTGTAAGCCAATTAAAAAATGAAGGAAAGCTTTGACCATTGTCCAAACACGTCGCGTAGTATGCGCATTTGTAACCCAGTATGACACGAGCACACTCTACACATGCACGCATACGACCTCACAGAACAGTTTCAACGAAACACCAGCATCGTCTGATCATAAAAAAACAAAGTAACAGGAATATACCGTCATCGTTATCTACAAGACCGTCTCCATTCGACTCATATTTCCCAAGTGGCACGCACCACTCGGGAGACCAAGTCAAAGGTATGCAAAGGACCGGAGCTGAACGTCGTGCGAGGCGGCAGGAAGAATGGAAAAGGAAAGCAACAACAGAATGAAAATGAAAAGGAATCAACGTGATATATATCCTGTTAGATGATGGAGGTAAAAGCATCGGACACCGACATCATGATGAGCTGCAGACACGGAAAAGAAGAGCAAAACAAAACAAAAAAGGAGAAAATGACATACGAGAATGCGAACTCAAAACAAGCACACAAAGTTGCTCGGAAACACGTGTCGCCCAGCCTGTCTCCGCGTATCATCCAACAATTCTCCGCTCCACCACCCGTCCTCGGGCGTCTCCGTCACAGCGATGATATCGCCCGATTGGAAATCAAACTCTTCGTCGATCGTCGCAGAATAGTCGTACAGCGCTTTGACTGTCATCCAGGTCAGCACTACGTCCAACAAGGAATAGAAAATACGCGCCGTAAAACAAGATAGGTCGACCATCGTCCGTGTACGTCCCTGTCGGTGGAGGCTGCTGCCCGTGCAGCGCTGCAGGCGACGGCGACCGTCCGATGCCAGGACTCGTCGACCTATACACCGTATTCGCCGCATTATTGCTCGCATACCTTTGCTGCGCCGCGTTCCCATTCGTGGCGACGTGTCCCACGCTCTGACTTTGCTGATGACCGTGATACGCAGGCCGGGTCACCGATCCATAGCTATTGTAATTGGCTTGCGCGGGCTGGCTGTATGGTTGTGCATGGTACCCATCGTTGTAGCCTGTATGCTGAGGCGGGTGGCCGTAGTTGTACGGTTGGACTTGAGCGCCACCATAGGGTCCCTGTGGCACGACGGCATAGTCATTGCGCGGTGGCGGGGGCTGCTGCGGTGGTGGTTGCTGCTGGGGGTGTGTTAGCGCTCGACTGGTGTCGTGGTATCCAGGATAGGGCTGAGGGGGCAGTGTGATCTGAGGGGGAGGGGCTGGCTGTGGGTAATGCACAGAAGCTTGCCTGATGGGTTGTACCATCATATCGTGTACTACGCGCCCATCCGGACCGAGTGCGATACCGACAGGGTTCGTTGGCGTCACTGGTCGGCGGGAGACAGACACGCCGCGCTGGAGCGCAGCGTTGTTGGGTAGTGCGTTTGGTGCGAGAGGCCCTCTGTTGTAAGGCTGGACAGCCGTCGGGCTAGGTCCTCTCGCGGGCGACGGGGGACGTGGCACTAGCGAGTGGACACCGACCCCCGGATATCCCCCTCTGCTCGTCGGACGTGGCGCACCCTGATCCTGATTCGGGTTCACGACCGGAGGAGGCGGTCCCACATACGAGTTTGCTCGGCTCCGAGGTTCACCCGGGAAGGGACGCTGATACCCACTCACAACTTGCTCCACGGGTATGTTGGACGTCGAAGGTGGTACCGAGGGTGGTGGTGCCGCGAAGGCAGCTTGGGGCGGATTGGGCGACGCCGAACGTGAAGAGGGCTGTGCGAGGGGGTAAGCCCCGACGACCACCTCTGCCGAGTTACGGAAGTCACGTGGCGCAGCACTCTTCGTAGAAGGTGTCGACAACGAGTCACCTGTGCCCTTACGCGACTCGAGGGACGAGGGGGGGCTATCCCGACGAATCGTGTTTCTTCTCACTGTCCCACTGGCAGCCGCCGCCGTGCTCAGTTCTGCCATCTGTTTCACCAAGGGATCTTGTTCTGCCACCGGAGGCGACGCTCGCGCTTGAGTCGCCTTTTGTTGTTGAGGATCCTTGTTCGGGTCAACATCCCACGTGCGATCGCCAATGACGAGCTGTGTGTTGGAGACCATCGGATCAACAGGATCCCCAGCCGAAACGGGTTTGGCAGATGCTGGTGCGATGCTCCGACGTCTTTGAGGGGGAGATACGTGTCCGTTAATGCCATTCGCGGTCGGACGAGGATTTGTCGTCGATTTCTGCGTGGTGCTTCTCGACAATAGAGCGGCATCAGCAGGCGTGCTGCGAGGTGGAACACCGTTCCCACCGGCACCCACGCCAGCGTGGTTCGTGTCGTCGTAGTGTTCATCGTCCTGTGGATGAGCGGCAACACGACTCGCTCTCTGCGTGGTGCGGTTGAAGTTGGCGGGCCGCAAGGTGACCCGGGTCGATGATACCGGAGGAGCGTCGGTATTCGCATAGTCGACAAACATAGGGGGTTCAGGGATCGCGTTCCCTGTCCCATAATCTCGAACAAAGTTCTCCATGTCCTTTTCTGGTTCCAATTGTTCCAATGCAAGACGCAATTTCTCGCATGACTAGCGATGGGAGAGGATCGGTAAGTTTGCGCGACCGATGGACACACGGCACACACGCACCTCATCGTCCGAGACACACACCGTCGACACAGCATTGGCATACGCCCAGATATTATCCTTCATAAACTCCATCCGCTCCTCCTCAAGATCCTGACACGTATCACAAAACGCCTTCCAATCTTGCTCCCATTTCTGCATCGTCTCCTGCAACACCCTCGTAAACTGGGCATAATCGTTCTCATTGACCTGCACCGTTTGTTGCGCACGCTCCAGTTTGAGATGAATTTTTTCCAAGTCCTTGCCCTGGACGAGCGTCGACTGCGCCGTGTAGGAATTGATGCGTAAACAATCCGACTCGTACTTTTCGCGTGCCTTGCTGGCATGTTGTTCTCTTGTCTGTTTAACCTTGAACTCTTTCTCGATCGCAGTTTGATACACTTTTTTGTGGTGTTGTTGTTTGGAGACAAAGGCGCCAACTTGGCCCTCGAGGTCCGTTCGGATCTGTTGTGCGAGCTGTGAATGGGACCCAGCTTGTTTGTCGGTTTCGAGTCGAAGCGTGTCAATCGAGTTGCGCAGCTCTCTGTGAGCATGTGTGATTAACATTTTTTTAAAAAGGTCCCGGAAGGCGCGGGGTGTGTGAGAGAGACGCGCGCAAGGCTACAGCGAGGGACGTACCCGATCTCGTCCTTTCCAATCTGCACCTTGGCCAGCTTTGCAAGCCGCTTAGCATACTCTTCCTCGATCGCCGATCTGACGAACAGGCGTGAGCGGATGTGTGTGGGGGAGATGTGTAAAGAGGAGAGAAATGGGGACAGAGAGAGAAAGGGCGACGCACCGTTCCTTCCAAAAGTTGCGCAGTTCCTCCATGGTCCGGGCTGCGCCACGCATGCGTGCAAAAAGGACGTCGACGCCACCATCGCCAACGCCCCAAAATGCGTTACAGAAGTCGAGGTTGCGAGGAGAGGTGTCTGAGGATGTCGTGCGGGCATACTTTGCCAGCGATGCAGTGGATGACTGCCGTCTGGCAGACATGCTGGGAAAGCGGTGTCTGTTCGGTCGTCGTGGCTGGTCGAAAATGCAGCAGATGAGGTGCACTGCGGTGAATGAGAGTGATTAAAAGGCCAGCTGGAGAGTTTCTGGCGGTGAATGAGTGTCAAGGAGTCGACGAGAGCGCTGGTGTCGACAAAGCTGTTGACCCGTGGCAGTACAGTCATTTCTCACTGCCACGGCCATCACATCATGAACAACATAATATCATGATTCAAAGAAATACAATAACCCTGTCCGTGTCGCCGACCAGGAGCAAAGGCTACAGTTCTGAAGATCTTCATCTTCGCCGGGGTTTCTTTTAGTGCGGAATCAAGTTGCTTGTCGAACTGGGTCTATGCAGCCAAACAAATGACCGTACCTCCGAACAGCATCCAGCGCCAACCGTAAAGAAACCCATCCTGAAACCATTTTTTAATGTAGGAATTGGCTTTGTATCAACTAGTCACATTCATTTTCAAGAGAGATTCGACTCAGCCATGGGGGCATCCCCTACTGCCACGGAGCGGAGGGGAGGTTCTGAAACAGGTACACGTCCCGTGTTGAACCATATCGATACTTAAGGTTGTTCAAACACAGGAGCACCCGCAGCCATGTCGGCCCCAGTCACTTGCCCAACAGTCATGCACGGCGTACGTAAAGCCCTTCAGCCCGACCATCACCCGTTTGCGTTTGCATGCAAACGTTGATGTGCACAAGTCCATTTTGGTTTTCGCGCTCACATTCGCATGGGAGTTGTGTTGGAACCAGAGCGAGAGAGAAAAGGCGCATCGACATAATGGGTATAAGTACCCTCAGCAGGGTACGCGCAAAAGGTATGCTCTATGAAGTTCGTGCGATGGCACTGAAGGTCGCTTCACGGCGTTGTTTAGGTTCAATCTTCTGGCCCTCGCCTACTTGGATTCAGGGAGTCTGTAAAGCTGGGCCGGCCGTCGTCTTCACACGCAGGTACTTGTAAGTCCACTCATTTATTTGGCCACTCCCCCATCCCATATTCATTATGCAAGCACGTACGCACACATACATATGCCCTACCCACCCCTGGTATGCTATTCTCCCTGACTTGCCCCGCGCATGTCCGCCATTCACGTTGCTCCTTCATCCCTCGCACCAGCGCCTTCGTCCTCCGAGTGCGCTTCTGCTATCGCCCATCCCTCGTCCCCACCGCACGTGCTCGAAGACATTGCAAATCCACCCTCACTGTGTGTTACGCATGTGCCTGCGCATGCATCAATATTCACACAGCGATACCTTGCGCGGAAGATATTATCAAAGTAGACAACAAGGGCTGTACACACAGCGCCCTTTGGGTTTTCACGTAGAAGGCGCCCCATCGCGGCCCATATCGCCTTTCCGCTGGTACCAAACACGATACGGTATACCGACACGTCTGGGGATGGTATCGCCAGCTCCGACAGAGGCGCATACGGACAACGGTCAGCCGATCTTGTCTTTGGGTGCGTTCCCATCTTCGGCATTCAATGGGGCGGTCCTGACCGTCGATCTTGGTGGCAGTCGGGGTGCTGTACGATTCATCTGCGACGATTGACCAAGAGTTTGAGTTCAAAGTAGGGGACATCAATGTGGTGATGCACGCCCTCTCGAAGACATCCTCGGCGCGATTACTTACACAGGACAAGCACTTAGCGGCTCATTGTAAATCTTTAGGAAGTGAATGAATGAATGACAAAAAAGCAACAGAACGTCATCTATGACGCACGATATGGAAGGGGAGTCAGTCAAGAAACCTAGTACCATAGAGAGTGGGTAGGATATGGATCAGAGTGTCTAGCGGCCGCGGCGCATTCCCTCCGCAATGCATAGTGTAAAGAGATACAGCAAACCACCAACAGCCCGCCTTTCCCTTCGCGTTCTCATTAGCCCTTTTGCAGATACGATATCGAGAGTGAACTATTGTCGTAGACGGTGGTACTGATATTTCCTTTCGAGAAGTAAGACATTGGCCCCAGAAGGCCCCTGAAGCTCATGATCTCGTATTCCAGCGCTGGCACCGGTGATCTTCACCGTGTTAAAGTCGGCAATGGTAGTCTGGCTACCTTGTTCGACTATACCTTTGACGACCCACCCCGCGCTCTTCCCACAAAGAGGATGACTAGATTGGACTGGACTATCGTCGGACAAACCGGGACTCCCCAAAATGTCGATATAGACTTTGCCTGTCGTCTCGTTGAAAGTAAGGAGAGTGAATTACCTTGCTGAAAGCATTGTGAACTCGTCTGCAGATTCAAAACAAGGACATACAAATGAAAGAGAAAGGAAATAATTCGAATCTCGGGCTTTTCCGGATTCTGGTCGTACTACTTCTTAGCACTTTGGGGTTCACAGGTGAATGAGAATGGAAATATAATGAATCGCGGGCATTTCCGGATCGCAGTAAGAGATGAGCATGAATTTTTGGTGCAGTCACCGGCGTCGCGAGACATGATGAAACGAAGATACTAGGAGACACACCTTTACTCAACAATAATGTAATCTTGCTCACAAAACAACACTCCCATTCCAGCAAGGTATCTGGAGGCGAAGCCGACCCCTAGTTCAATCTCCAACAGAGATGGGGACCGTGAGATTTTGAGCGGAGTCAGGACTCATACCGAGCTATACCGAATAACAAGAAAAAGTGAGACAGGTCGTGGATACATGGTTTAACATCCACCTTGAATTTCGGTGGTCCCATTGGATCGAGCATGAAAGCTGACCCCAAGCTACTGAGACTGGAGGGGACCCGCCAGGACTGCAGAAGCGAACAAGAAACACGGAATTGAAGTGCATGACTTGAACGTCAACTCGAAGATACTAGATCTATGTTGTCCGAGGCACGGATCGAAAGTGCTGCCTGAGGTGCTTTTATGCGTCTCACAAGTCGTCTTAGTACACACCAAAATTAAGCTGACATCCAGCTGACGAAGATTGGTGTGTCACATTTAATAATATTGTGTTGTAATCTCGGTGCCTAAAAGGAAAGGTTGATCAGAAATAGGTGACGGGCAGTAGGAAGACCCGGCACCGATTGACCGCCTCGTGCGTGTGATGAAACAGGGACGGCAATGTGACATTCTTTGATTGAAGGGTGTCTTGTAGATTACCCATTGGAGGATTCAGACGGCATCAGCGACCGACGGCACACGGCAAACCCTTGCTGGTCGTTTGCGGAGTTGGGCTACGCTGATACGTCATGCCAGAGTTGCGAATGCTCAAGATGGTCAGTTGCTAAGGGTGTGTTGTCACAACAAATCAATGGGAGCAGAAACCGGAAATTCAACTTTCCGACGGGATGTATATGTCTGGCTCGCAGGCGAGGATAGCGCTATCGATGGCAGCCGTAGATAACCCATACTTATCCATGAGGTAGCGAGCAGCAATTGGAGGTGTGTGGTCGTTATCTCGGCTATCAACGTTTCAACCAGGCTACCACCTGCGATTCCGTAGTCTCGAGCCATCCGTTTTGGGAGCTCCCCGGAAGCTTCCGCGGAAGCGGTCGGTCACGAAGGTGACCGAAATTAGACACCCCGCTCTCTAGAACGTCTGGTTCGAGACTAGCGATTCCGCTACCACCCAACGCTATTATATCTTATCTCCTTCCTCGATAACCTCGTTGCCTTTCCCAACATCTAAACCACATACGCGGTTTATATTGCACGCATTCCATCACTTCTGACGCATACGTACTGACTCTCGGCCTCCTTTCTGGCCATGCGAGTTAATGTGAGCCGTTCAGTCTTCCCAACTTTGTGGTGAATTCCAGTCCGGTGTATAATGTCCGAGCCCTAACCACCGGGAAGGTCAAGTGTTCACCCAGCAAACCAACTAAGGCTTGCGCGGAAAACAATTGTCAAGAGTAGACAGCAAGGGCTGTACATGAAGCGCCCTCTGGGTTTTCATGTAGACGTCGCCCATCATACCTTACATTGCTTGTTCCACCGATACCAGACACGATACGGTGTACTGACGAGTCTAGGGATGGAGTCATCAGCGCCGACGGAGATGTATACTGACGACGGTCGGCCGATCTTGTTTTAAATAAGTCATCTTGAGGGTTGCGCTGGTTGCTGAACATTGATATTGGCGATAGCCAATGCGCTGACGACCGACGAAGGGTTTGATTTCCAAGCAGGGGATACTATTGTAGTCTCGGCGGACACGCCTCGGGGTAGATGGTGGCGCGAGCAATTGGTAGATAAAACGCCGAGGCAGACTGGACGAAGCGGGCAGCGGATTCCGACGACGGAGACGCATACGGATGACGGTCGGTCGGTCTTGTTTTACGGTGCGTCTTTGCGTTCTCATCTTGCGCGTTGGACTGGTCCTGACAGTTAATCCCGCTGGTAGTCAGGGCGCTGTATGATTCTTCTGCGACGATCGACCAAGAATTTGATTTCAAAGCGGGGGTTTATTGCGGTGACGGACACTCCCGAGGATGAGTGGTGGCGCGGAGAATTGATGGATAGGATAAACCGCCGAGGCAGACTGGACAATACATGTTCCCGAGTAATTTTGTGTCGGCACCGCTCGAGCAGCTGCCGCCGCACTTGTTTTCACCGACAAAACGTATACCAACGATGGTTGGTTAATCCTGTTTACTTTTCCGTTTTTAATGTTGTACTGGTTACTCACTAGCTGTTGATCTCGATGACAGTCAAGGTTTTGTACGACTATTCTGCAAGAATCGACCAAAAATTGGACTTCAAAGTGGAGGATATGATCACTGAGCTCTTGCCAACGCCCGTTTCCCCGAAGAGAACAATGTTCAACGAAGAGCTCATGAATAATCTATCGGGGGCTCAGATCGGGGACCATCGACTGGCTCGTGATATACTGTAATAGGCTTATCAGTAAAATGGCCTCGACGGTACCAGGTTCGGCATGCAGAATAGGAATCTGTCAGTCAGCCTGAGAGGAAGTACAGTAGCCCAATTTGATTGTTTTGATCGAGTTTTGTTGATAGCGTTGTTGATGCTCATTCGCACATGCGTCTGCTTGCGATGGAACTTGAAGGGAAACGTCAACGGCGGAGGCATGCACACAAATACCATGTGCTTACACGCTTGCACATGCGACCGTAACGAATATGGGATTAAATGAGCGGGCTGGTCCCTTGAAGTGCTCATAAGGGCGACAGGAGTGGACGTACTAGATAACACCGTCGCGTCGGAGCAACGGTCTTGCCTCCTTTTTCTTCTTCCGCAGTGTATCCATGGGAACTGAGAGGGACCATCGTAACTTGACATCCGCAACTATCTGACATGACGCGTCAGGTCGTAAAAACAGACCGATATATGTACTGGGACCGTCACCTGTTTTGACCAAGCATTTCTAGGCCGGTTTTTCATACTCCACTATGGGATCCGCATCCGAGATTAGCTTGCCGTATGTTTGCTTGAACTCCGCCGGTGACAAGTAAAGCGACTTGCGGAATGCATAAAAGCATGAGGTCGCGCTGCACTCTCAACCCAAGCCTCAGACTCATCTGGGATATAGCTACACATCATGCGCTTCAATCCCGTGCTTATCTCCTGTTTCTCGTTCGCTTCTGCAGTTCTGCCGAATTCCCGCCGGCCTCACCAGCTTAACTTTCCGGAGAGGTCTTCCGTCTCTCCTGCCGTTGCTGAGAATACCCAATGGGGTGGTGCTGCCTGGACTCTGGATCCTGCCAGTGTGTGTTGTCGATCTCTTGAGCCGTGTCTTGCTTGATCTCATCCTCGCCTGTTTCGACAGGGAATATTCAATTCTATTCATGCCGTTTTTACTGTTCCAAATGTGGCAACTGTGCATGGACTTGACTCTTTTGTCGATGTGATAGTCGCTATCGACGGTCGCACTGCCAACTGTCCCAATCAAGTCATGCTTGGGCTCGGGATCAACCTCCATGCTTCAACCGATGGGTCTACCCATATTGAAGGTAGGAAGATGGTAAACCATGTACCCACAACCTGTCTCACCTTTTGTTGGTATTGTCTCCAGCCGTAATTCTCAGCACTACTAACCGAAGCTCCTTCGCCCCTGAAACCATTGACATCCCCATCTCTCCTGGAGATTCCATCCAACTCGATATCAATACTTACAACGCGACGACAGGCCGTGTGTTCATTGAGAACCTCACCAACAATCAAAACGCCGCCCGGGAGGTCCAACTCAGTAATCCTCTTTGTGGGCAGTCCGCGGGGTGGTTCGTCAGCGATGTAATGGATTCTTATGATGGCACCTATACCCTCGCCAATTATGGCACGGTGACCTTTACGAGTGCTAGCGCTGGAACCCAAGGTGGTGTTTCTTACCACCCTTATGAGGCCACCCTCGTGCAGAATATGGGCAAGGACACTGTTGATGGTGTTGTTGACACTTACATAATGAGCTCTACCATGGTCTCCAGCGATGATGATGGACTCTGGATCACGTTTCTGAATTACCAGCCACAGTGAGAACGTGAAGGAAAGGCAGGGGTGGTTGTCGCTTTGCTGTATCTGTTTACACTATGAATTACGTATGGAATGCGCCGCACATTTTACTTTGTACGATACCTTGTGATATGACCTTCTTTGAAGCCACTATAAAGTACTTGTCCTGTAAGCCCTGCTCGCCATTCTGTTGCACTTGCGTCGCCACCACATAGACCAACACGCAGCTCGTCATCGGCGATCGCACGTAGGATGTTGACCCGAACAAGGATCCTCAACAACAAAAGGCCACTCAAGCGCGAGCGTCGCCTCTGGGACGGTGCCAGTGAGAAGAAACACGATTCGTCGCGCAAGAGTGCTGCGCCACGTGACTTCCCGCCGGGCCGTAGCTCGTATACCGCCTCCTCCAGTCGTGAACCCGAAACAGGATCAGAGTGCGCCACGTCCGACGAGCAGAGGGGGGATATCCGGGGGTCGGTGTCCACTGGCTAGTGCCACGTCCCCTGTACCTTTGACTTGGTCTCCCGAGTGGTACGTGCCACTTGCAGCAACTATGTGGGTTTGTTGTGAATTATGTGGTGTGTCCGGACGATGGTTACGGTTGTGTTTATATATATCTGCATGTCGATGCTACTGCTCTTTGTTGTTTTCAGGATCGCCGCCGCCCTTGTTCTTCGAATCCATCGCGTGTGCTTGTGATAAGTGTCAGACCGTCGCACACATACTGCAGCTACAACCTTCGGATCCTTGCTCGAGGATCTCTCACGGATCAGCTTAAAATCCGAAGGTTCTTGCCTCATCCTCATCCGTCACCGACATAATCTGCGCAGTGCAATGACATCGAGGATCGAGGAAGGAGTATAGTTCGGAGACGTCGGGTGGTAGCGTACATACGTCGTGGAGAATCCCGAGTCCCGACTCGGAACGATCTTGTTTTAGGGTGCATATGCGTTTCCGTCCGGGCCGCAGCTTGTGCTAGGCCAGTCAGGGCGATACCATATACGATCCTTCTGGAGCGACTGACAAAGAGATTCATTTTCAAGCGGGGGATGTCATTGCTGTGGCGGACGGGCCTGAGGACGGGTGCCAGTGGTGGCGCGGGGAGAACCTTGCTGGATGGAATCAAGATAGAATGCAGAGGCAGACTAGACGGCATATATTCCCGAGCCGCTCTGTGTCGGCCCTGCTCGAGCGGCTGCCAGTCTGCACTTTTCTCCGTGAGTCCTTGCCTATGCCGACGATAATGTGATACAGGTGATGGTCAGACAATCAATGCGTGTCGATCAGTCAACAGCGCTGTCAACAACCATAAAACCCGCCGACTTGAAGCACTAGCAGGAGCGGGGGCCGCACGCTGTTCCGCTTTCAAGGATCTTCATCCTCGCCGCGCTTACTTATAATGCGGAATTGTTCGTCGAACTGGGTCCATATCAAGGTTTTCAACAAATCAGGTAGGGTAGGGCATCCAACTAGACGAGCTTCGTACACAGGGCCGTTGAACCGCAAAGAAACTAATCTTTTGAGGTATAACCGTTCGCACAAGAGCATACAGGGTAAATTGTGATTCGATGTTGCAATTCACAGTTGTAAGGAGATACAGCAAAGCAACCAAACATCTTTCCTTCCCTTTCACCGTCTTTTTAGGCCTACATACCATCTGCCTCAAAGACTATGGTATCACTGTCGGTTACGGGTTTGACCACACCACCATGATCGGTAGGCATCTGACAGAGGGTGGTGGCCTCAGCAGGCCCATAGGAAAGACCACCTCGAAAACCGGCCGAGGTACTCTGAATGGTCAGCCTGCTAAAGTTGGCAAGAGGAACCCTCGCTCCATTTACGCCGACACGTCCGACCATCCAGTTCGCGAACCTCCCACAAAGTTCCTTATTGGTTTTGTACTCCTTGGTGACGGACTGAACACGGCTGAGATTGTTGAAAGTTGTGGAACCATGCAGCCAGTCGGAGGTATTGAACGTGACTCGGATGCGGTCTCCAGAAACGATATTGAGAGGGAAGTCAACCGGGGAATCAGGAAACCATCTCATTGAAGCTACATGCATCCACAACAATGACGATAAACGGTGAGATAGAATGTGGATATATGGTTTAACGTCGCCGTACCTTGGTGTTGGGTCCCATCTGAGGTTACAGTGGAGAGAAGCGAGACGACGACGTAGTTTTTGCATATGTCTGTGCTACCATCGCTGTCGATGCTCATCCACACAGCAACAGCAGAGCCAGGATCACCCGAAAGTGTGGGGGCGACGAGAATGCCAGTAATGGTATTGAACGCTCCCTGTCAAAACAAGAAAGGATAAGATCAAACGAAACATTTTCCAAGGGATCAACAACACACGGTGCCATCCGAGTCGATGCGAGCACCAGCTATCTCTGAATTGTCTTGAATTTGAGGAGACCTCTCAAGTAGGTTAAGCTGCTGAGATTGGTAGGAACCCGCCAGAACTGCAGAAGCGAGCGAGAAGCAGGAGCTGAGTCCGGAATTGAAGCGCATGATTGGAACAAATGTCTGAGGCTTGGGTCGAAAGTGCACCGCGACCTCATGCTTTTATGCGTGGTCTTACTGGTCACCGGCGGAGTTCAAACGAACATGTTCAAGCTAATCCCACCAGATCCCAATGTGGAGTAAAATTGATCTGAAAATGCATGGTCAGAAGTGAAAAAATAGTCATGGTCACTACATATCGGTTTCTTTCTGCACAGTGCTTGCCATATAAGCAGCTTTCAGGACGGGTCTGCTCTGAGTTGATGAAACACGGATGGACGATATGGCAACCTTCAATTCGGAAGAGTGTCTTGTAACATTTGAACTTGGATAGCCGGGTATAGTTCACCTACTAGTAATCGCGCGCAAATGACCAGCCAGAGCCTTCTACAATCAGCTTAATCTCCAGCTTACAAAGCACACACAAGTTCCTATCACGGAGACAGCGGGCACATAGCAATTACCTGTCAGCTTTTTGCGGAGTTTCAGGATCTCCCATCACCCGGGTGTAGAATTATTATAGGACGGACTGGAGTTCCCTCCAGCACAGATCGCACGTACCTAAGGGCCGCGCTGGCACGCCATGTCAGAATTGCGAGTGTCAGGTTACGATGGTCAGTTGCTAAGGACACGTTGCCATAACAAATCCCCGGAAGGCCCGGAGAAAGGAGGAAAGGGACTATATTTTGCGCTGTTCGTCCGCATCGCAGCAATGTCGACAAAAACACATGGTACAGGCTAGCGTCGGTGGAAGCCTTGTTTGATTCTTGCGAACCAACGATTATGTGCACCAGATTGAAACAATTGGACGAAGTAGCAAACGATAATTTGATCTCCCGTGGGAAGTCCTTAATTAAGCGCAAGCCCTAACCTTAACCAGGGTTCTCCCGGAAGCATTTCTTGCTGCGCCTAGAGCCCGCCCTGTCTATCATGGATACCAAGCAAGCGCCGTCACTGCTATCATATGACCGATGTACCTCCCGTATCTTATAAAATAGACAATTTACAAGTCAGCTGGGTCGCTTCGACGTTTAACCTATCTTGAGCTCCAGGGGCCTTACTAGCCTGTTTTTCTTTTCGGAATGCGCTGATGTCCAGAACAACAACAATGAATGAATGAATGGTGAGGAAGCGAGGGCGATGTCGAATTGATCGGGTCAGTTGGTGAGAAAGTGAGAGTGAGTCGAATCAATCTTGGGATAGTCGACCGCTCAGCCTTTGCCCCGAAAGAGGGGCGGAGAGGGAATCAGCGTGTGCGTCTGTCATGCATCGTGTCTTTTCAATACGTCTAATGCATGCCCCTCGTCTTCTTTTTCTTGACCCCATCGAGGCAACCTCAAGGAATTCGGCTAATCCAATTGAGGCCCGCGCTCAGAACGACTTAGGGTCACAACGAAATGACATGCGGATAGGTACCGGGAAATCATCCATATGACCTCAAGTGGCACACTGAGTATAACCTTTTCGAGGAGGGCCGCCGGCATGTGGCGCATCTACATGCGCCATATTGCGGCTGCGACACTTTAGGAAGCGTCAGGAGAACGTTCCATAGCGCAGTTTGATACGGAACCGGGAGTTATTGACATGTGCGACCATATGGAACAGAACCGTATACGTTCGCAGTCTAGCCGGACCGGGGAACGTTCGTTAGTATGGTTCATGGTTACTGTGTCTGCGCAGGACGTCCAGCACGCTAGCGAATTTAGCGCACCTTGTCACGGAGATCGGTTCTGTCGTGAGCCATATTCGCCTCTCTCGTGTATTCCCAGGACGGTGCGTGCGTGCAACCAGTTGCCCATGTTGGAGTCAGTGACGACAATCGACGCTGCATTGAACAGCTCGATCGTCCCATCAATGCAGCAATATGATGCACATGTGTTGCACAACGTCGACCAACGCCGATGCCACGTATATACAGGATGGCCGCCTCCCTGTGGGCATCTCAGCCATCTCAGGATCCCATCACCCGGGTGTATCATCTTACCGGAATTATTATAGGACGGACTGGAGTTCCCTCCCGCACAGATCGCACGTACCTAAGGCAGTGTTGAAAGCGCTTGCGTCGGCGATATGACGAGAAAAAGGATGCAAAGAAGGACGCTGGTGACGTGCGTATTTCCCGCACTATCACCCAAAGGGCTAGAGAGCGGTGGGACCTGCTGGCTCGATGGGACTAAAGTATCGCGGGAAAGCAACAGCTTGATGCGCGTAGGCTGTCTAAGGTTCGCCACCAGGAAGTGACGAGATGGTTCCCGGCAAACTTGCGAAACGTTTCGTACAGGGTGGACCGTACACGTGTGGACGCCAACCTCGGGGTCAGTACAGTATAAAAGATGCAGTGGGGGGTCCATCATTAATCATTCCTCCCTCCTTGTGACAAGTAGCCGGATTACAAGTGGCGCTATTGGTTGCACACACAAAACTGAGACATCCGCTCCGCGAAGATCGCAACCAAAAGCATAAGAGACAGAATTCGACCTCTCTCTTCACAAACACCTCCATCATGCGCCCCTACACCATCTACGAGCACCCCGATTTCACCCTCTCAGACGACAGCGTATCCACCCTACGACGAATGGCCACGGCCCTCACCGTCGTCGCAGCGTCGGGTGCAGCAGTATACGAGCTTTTGACCCGCATCGACCTCAAAGCAGGGTAAGCAGCACTTGGTGATAGGCACAGGTCCAACCAGCTGATGGGACATGACAGTCTATCCCTCCATCTATGATCACCACATCACGTCGCGACCACGTTCGGGTAGTATTCGGCTACCACGCTCGGATTACGGAGAGATGGTTACCAGTCGAACACGACTGGTTGTTGTATGATTAAGGGGACATGATCACCAACGACTGCACCGGGTGTGCATAACAGGAGTGGTTGTACGATGCAAGTGTTGGAGGAGGAAAGGTCCAACATGTACTTTACACCCATCTGATTGATCTTGTACATCTCTATTCAAGTTGGGAACACGCCTCGGCGGAGAGAATCATGTCTTTGTGAAAAAAAAAAAAAAAAGATAGATTGACGAGGACTACAAGTAGGCTAGAGCTGTTGGATCCTTTGCTGCACCTTTTCCCTCACTGTCTGGTACGCGCTCATGAGCGTTTGCTCGTTGATCACGATTTCGGTCGTATCGGCTTTCGGACGACTGACTCTAGAAGCGATCGTCGTCGAGTCGGTTTCGACAATGATGCTGTCGACGGAAATGAGACGGACGCGTGTGTGATATGACGGCAAACACTTACCCGTCGTCAATGGTCTCGTCTAGGCACAAGAGAACCAAGTCGAGGTTCTCCAGCACGGCACGCTTCTCGACTTGATTGCGCAGCAACAGCGAGACGGCATCAAACAGCGCAGTCAGGACGGTGTAAAGCATGATTTCGTTTTCAGTCGGGCCGCCAATGACATAGAAGATGAGGTCAAGCGAGTGGCGGAACACGGCGAGATGGCCGTCAAAGAGGATCACGTCGCCTGGTGGGCATGTGGGTGAGCAGGGTGAAGAAGGTGAGTATGGTAGCGAGGGTCGCACCGCCTGGCTTCTTTGTTTTCTGCCATAGGCCCTTTTCGAACGTGCGCTGGTCTTTTTGTGACTGGGGTTCTTTCGTGCGGTAGTATTTTGCGAGCACGCGGTGTCCCTCGCTGTCGAGGATGATGAAGGCGCTGACGCTGTAGAGGGACAAGTTCATCGTGGTCAACGGAGTTTAAAACAAAGGGAGGGCCTCGTTCTGGGGTGCAAAGGTTCAGGACAAACACAACGCTCAGCCCAGACCGATCTCGACGCCTTGAGCGAGCGTTACAAAAGACAGTTCTCCATGTCTTCAAACTCGTCTTCTTCACACCATTGTTCTCAAAGTATCCACTCTGCTAATCGGAAAAAAAAAAAAAAAAAACGGTGGCTACGAGCAATATGCATTCATCACCCCCGGCATAGGTGGGTCGCTCTCCCACTCGTCATGCTGCCCAACATGATCTCCTCCCAGCCCGGTCCAAACGCACATCCGACCCTGGGCTCCACAAACGTATTGGAAAAAGTGGATGAGAATAGAGTCGAAGTTCTAGTTCATGACCAAGGTGGACAAGCCCGCAATCCAAGCTTTGAAAGAGGTACATCCTTCTTCTCTATTCTTGTCACCTCGAGTGACCTGGTTCCAGATACATATGATGTCTACCGACTGGAGGTCGCGTAAAAAGTATCTACCCGTACTCCTGTCGCGACGTCACCCTCTCTCACAGCGTCCGCTGTCACAGCTCTGAGCGGAGCCAGGTGGCGATGCTCTGCATGGATCTCATCAACCAAATGACGCCGTTCTCCGACAACTTGCAGAGCCATTTCATTATTCCAGTGTGTCCCGCTGTATGAATCTAATTGTCTGCCACCCGTTGTCCATGCACTCGTCATCTTGATGTTACTCTCTGCGCCCGCCCGTACTCGTCGGGGCGCTGTGAAACCAATGTCATGCGTCCAGCACTGCGTACCATCCACCTCGACACCGGCGACCAGTTATCATGATACTTGTCATTTCATAACGCTGTTTCATCAGTGTCCTCCGCGGAATGCAACTTTTCGCTCATAGGTCCATGGACCTTTATCAGCGGATCTCTCCTTGATATCGCTTCATGCTCGCCCATGTGAAAGGCACGCTGCGATCCGCTTTACGTCAATTCCAACATACCTTTGCCTGCCCTCCACTCGCTTGTGGGCCAAGGGGCATACGACACTACTGGAAACCGTTCGCTCTCCACGGGCATGCTATGGCCGCTGAGAACCATGTGTTCCCCTTTGAGTCTTTTCGTGACTCTCGAGTGTCTGTGCTCGCCCGGGCTCAGTCTCTCTACAGTAAAATGAATGCCACATCCGCTGGATGAGGTCAGCAATTTCCGTTCACATTGCGATTGCCTTGGTCCTGCTGGCTTTCAAGTGATTGTATTGTAAGTGCTATGTCATACACCTGTTAAGCTCTTTGAGGAAGAGGGTTTTTTTGATGATCAATATTAGGCTCAAAATGTTCAAACATGACGCCATTGCGTGCACTGCCTTGACGGCCCGGGAGCGCTAACACCTTGCCGCTCACCGGAACATGCAATCCTGCCTGCAACCTGTTCCAATCGTGTTGTTACCCTGCTTCGGATTTGCATGTCATTCGGAGCGCGGCAAGCGTAGGGAAGCCATGTTCCTCTCAGCAGTATGCAGCCTTGCCCCGCATTCGATAAATGGGGAATGTATAAGAACCTTTCTGGTCCTGGATCTCTTGACCCTTGACCAAGCCCTTTTGAAAGTCGTTCCACTGACTGCAAAAGAGAACTCGATTTCCACTCCACACTCTGGCCTTCGCATAGCCTCTCCTTTTAACGTCCGGCCCTTCACTTCACTATTCCTTCTTGCTCTCCATAATGTCGGGTCTCGACTACTCGACTTTTTCTATCAGGTGAGCTTGGTCTACTGTCCCAACACTCTTCTTCTCAGCATACAAGCACCATTTAGCTCGGCCTTGACGCCTTCGCAACCAGCACCCGCGAGATCTTACCCCGCTGACCCCAACCAACAACACGTTGCAGAAGATGTCATCGATTCACATATATGTAACGTGCAACGTGATGATCTTCCCTCAAGGTCCGTCCTTGCCGTCCACGTGTTGATAAATATAATATTCAAAATTTCAATTACAGCACACAGTTGACTGATCGTCCACGCGAGCGTGCGTTAACACTCTCCGAGCCGTATCTTGGACAGGGGCCAAGTAGCCGGACGTTTGTTTTCCCTCGTCTTCCGCATCAAAACGATCCTGCGGATGACATACAAGGGAGTATTCTGTGTGCCCAGCTTGGCGGCTTTCACTTTACTCCGCAATATGGTAGCCACGGGTGTGGGTCCATCGATGAACCTGTAAATGCACCAACGGCCATCACTGAGAACTCGTACGTCCGTCAGTTTATTGAGTCTGAACCTTGCCACTTACGTTCACGGTGGCAGCTCCTGGAGTTCACAACACAGCCTACATTACCCCGCACTTGTTCGCGGATCCATGTCCCAATGCATCAACGACGCGGGTACCATCGCCGAGGACGCGAGGCCGGGACTCACTACACTTCATTGTGACGTCAGCACTCGGGTACCAGCCCGTCGCACTAGCATGGCGATTACAGACCGGCCGTTTGGTAGAAGTTACGATTTTGGCTTGCCCTCACCATTGCCTTCTATGGACGTGGACTGCGGGTCATTTTTTCCAGGCGGGGTGATCACGAGTCCTTCGCCACCCCCCTCGGCGTATCACGATGACGACTTCTTGGGCGCAGACTGCGCTCATGCGTTCACGTATGCTGACCAACTGCCTGCGATGACGCGTTCGACAGCGCACGAATCTGCCAGTCAATATCCCTTCGATCGCCAGACTGTGCAATCACTCGGTGGATTTCAAGACGCAGCTCACCAGCGTATAATATCCCTCGATCACCGCTTTGCAGCTGCTATTGCCACGCCTCTTCCTCCCTACTCGTCCTCACATTCACCGCACGATCACCCCATTTGCGAGCCCCCTTCTTTCAGTACAGCCACCCACCCAGAGGAACTTCCTAGGCCAGGGTCTGCTCCGCCATTGATTGACAACCAAGTGCCTTTTGTTGGCGATCCCCGAGCAGTCCTCCAATCCTCTGCTGAATACGCCGCGTCTGGCGACCACGTCAACCGACTGCATACTTGGTATCCCCAGGCTGTCGCCCCTAGTCCAGGGCAAAGTCCGCGATCCTCCCCGAGGAGGGCTGGTTCGATCGGCCACAATTCCCAGAAAACTCCGCCCGGCTCCCGTCATCTACGTCGCTGGTCCTCGGTGACTAACCCTGCCTTGCGCGCCTCACCTCCCTTTTCGTCTTCCTTTACTCCGAATATCATCCCTTTCCCCCGGTACCCTGCACCACCACCTCATCAGGCACCTTGTTCATCCGATAATTCCTTTTCCCACTTTTCGCCCTGTTCCGAGTCGGAGAGTGACGACCTACCGGCATACGCGATGCCTCATGCCGCAGCAGCTGTCGAGCTCACAGAGGCCATCCCCGCGGACCAACAACCACAGCAGCAACTGCAACAACAACAACCGACACCGCCTATACGCTCCGTCATCCGATGCGACGGCCACCTCATCGACGAAGAATCCTGGACAGCCGCCCTCTCCCGCCCAGACAAACTCATCCACGTCTACGAATGCTTTTGGGACCTCACCCACTCCCCATGCGGGATGTGGATCGAAGGTGACCAATCGAGCGTCGCCGACCACCTGGCGCTCTTTCACGGCTTCCGCGGGGGTGAGGTGACGACGCGCTGTTTGTGGCGCGATTGTCCGAGGCCACACATGAAGGGAACGAGCATCGCGCGTCATGTCGTGACGCACATTGGTTTCAGGGTCAAGTGTCATACGTGCAAGCACGAGTTTGCGCGCGTGGACGCGTGTAATCGAGCGCATAGTCGATCGGGGTGTTTGGGGGTGGGTCAACCAATGTATGGAGACTTGCAGCGCGTGCTGGATGCGCGCAAGGTCGATCCATTGCAGAGACCATCCAAGAAACGGAGGACGGACGAGTGAGGGAGGGAGGCAAGGTATTGGCGTGGTTTGATTTCGTTCATTGGAAAGCTGGCCTTTTACTTCTTATTTTACTTTTTCTCATCTTTCTTTTTCCTCTCATCTTGCTCCTACTGGCTTTCTGTTCTGTCCGCGGGGGCAGGCTACTCAACCTCGGCTTCTTTTTGCATATTCCAACAATTCGCAATATTCTCCCTCTAATTTATATCTTTTACATAAAAATGATCGCACATTTCCCTTCTTCCTGTATTCGTATACTCAACATAGTCATACCCTAGTTCCGCATCAATTCCTAATGCGATGCCTTCGCTTGCCAAGTCACACACAAACAAAAACCATGTCACACAAGCGTCATGTATTACCAACCGGGTGTATAACCCCCGTTCCAATAAATCAAAACGAATGACGACCACGACCATGGCATTATCGCGTGTCCTTGTTTAATTCCACATGGCCTGTGCGTACAAACCCAGCACCGCATCCGCCAACGTTGGCGTGTACAGCGACACATCCGCCGACGTATAATTGGTCGTGCTCTGCACCAAGTTCAAGATGCGCAACACCTCGCTCTCGATAAAGTCGACAAAAATGAGATCGATCGGGGTGTCGCCGGTCACGTTGGGTGAATTGGAGGCGATGTAGTCTGGAACCAAGTAGTAGGGCAGTGGGATATGGAGCGTGTCATCACCAGCGCCGGGACATCCCTGTAGCGGAGATGATGAGAAAAAAGAGATGGGCAGTCAGTTTCAGCGAGGCGAAATGAAACGGCTTACGTCGATGGTGACGTATCCGAGCGTCAGGTTGGTCGCATTAGCCGTCTGGATTTGGCGTTCCTGCATGTCTTGCAACCAATTGCGATACCGGCTCTCGACCCATCCACGTCCCCATAGTTCTTTTTCCACCTCGGAACGCTTGGCGTTGCTCCCTCGGTTCAAGGCTGGCAAAACCTGGTTCGCGACGCTCAACGTCACGTTGGGGATGTAGTAGAATGAATCAGTGAATGGCGCGGCCGTGAGCTGGTCGTTCTTGGTAAACGGTCCCGCGAAGACGTTGTAGCGCAGTTCGCCCGAGTTGGTGATGATGATGTTGGGGACATTGACGCGCGTGTTATTGATGCCAAGGGCGACCGGTGCAGCTTCTGCGACGAACAATGTTAGTATGTTTTCACTCGACGGGTATGGGTTCCTATGGGTAACATCGTTGATAGAACCAAGCGTCAATACTGAGTCAAGACGTACTGATTCATGGTATAAGTCAGTGGAGCAGTGCCGTAAAAGTAGGATAGATCGAAATCGATAGCAAGCTGCTGTAAGCCGTAGGTGATATTACGGCCATAGATGGTGTCGAAAGTAGAGTTCGACGTCGTGGTGTGGTACTACAAATCGTTTTATCCCACAATGCTCCCGAATGAGATATGGTATGGCAGCGCACCTCGTACGTAACCCTGTTTTGGTCGAGATACCTCCGGTTAAAGGTTATGTTGCTGGTGTTGCCCATGGCAGCATCAAGGTTCGCACCTAGCGAGTCTCAGTGGTGTCCATCAAAGTGTCAGGTATGTACAAGCACGCACTCATCCAACCTGTAGAATGCTAAGTTAGGCTAACTTTCAAGGGGTAATTGACGAACCAATCGTTTCCATGTAGCGGCCGCTCTCCAAAGCCATCGTCCTTCCATCATATTGCTGACAGTCGCGAATGTGAGAGTGACCTGTGCGCATGTCGCAGTTAAACGATAAAACAATCTTGTACACCAAAGTCACAATGCGAACCTCCGAAAATCAAGATAGGTGTGCAAGGATGTACTGCCCGAATTGCATTAAAGACAACCGGCCCTGAAATTGAATCTTATTGACATTGGTTCCAAGATTAATCGCATCGCGCCTACAGTTATCATTAGATACCGGCATATGACTGTTACACGTGTCAGAAGGGATCAGGTGAAAGTTATAGAGCGTACCCAACCAGCACGAATACGTCTGGTTCCTCTGCGATGGCTTCCGCAAACTAGGATGATAAAAGCATCGAGGACATCATCAACGATACAGATTGAGCCACTTACCCACTGCTCCTTCACCATATCGGCTACAAGTTGAACGGTGGTATTAACGGAGTTGCCTGTGAAGTTGTACAGAACGCCAAATGATGTCACACTGCGACCTCTGCACAGAATACATTAGTCATAAAGAGTGCCATGATGGAAGGGTCATTAAGGCGTAGGTTGCAAACATCATAGCAGAACCATAGTTTAGCAAAGATAAAGGAATGGTGCGCACTTCCTAGTTGTGAACTTCACATAGCGTTCTGTCATTCAAATTGCACAGAAACTTTGGTTAGCAACATTGCAATTGGAAAACGACTCGACCTGAGACCAATAGGGAGACTACTCACCTCCAACCGGCACACTCACGGCCTCGCCATCAGAGTTGAGAATCGTAATATTGGCATTGGACGACAAGTAGCGACCATTCAGGTGAGGAATGAAATTGGTATACCTATCGAACTCAACGCAGTAGATGAAGTCATTGGATCGATCGTGAAAGTATATCAGCACATGGACACGGAGGGTCCAGGTTTCGAGGATCCGATTGAATGGTCGCGATTGGAGTGGATACCATGATCGTCAGGGTCCATATGATGGACAACAGTGCATGGCAATCGAGTGGAGTTAGTGAGCATGTATAAAGGGTATTCATCCATCCATGCAAAGATGATGAAATATAGGTGCCAGCCAGTTGGCATCGGCAACGTAAAACAGAAGAGTCCATGGTCAGTGTGGCATAGATTGTAATTTTGGTGTACGCACATGTCGTATGTGTTGGCATAAATATATAACTCATGGCTATTGAGAAGTAAGCATCCGCCAAGTGCAATCTCGGAAGGAACCATGATTGGACTTACTTTCCAATAGTCATCAGGTCATACGGAAGACGCTCGAGGAACTTGTTCGACTGTTTTCGCACATGCAATTAACATGATTCGTAGACCCGGGAGATAGGGCTAACCTCGTGAGCATCCACGCCACCGGGAGGATAGCCATCCGAAAGGCCAGTGCCTGCGACACGCAGAGGTAAATGTTGAGCCGGTGAGAAGTTTTGAATGATTCACCGTCATGCAAATCTCCGGAATCAACGAGGAGAAGGTCAACATCTTTCTCCTATGCTGCATGTTAGCAAGGAGGCCACCAAATGCTAAACAGCAGGGAACTGACGAAGGCGATCTGTTTCATGTGCGTGACGAAGCTCGCAAAGTCGCCGAGATTACCGCTGCGCTTGCCATCAGCATCGTCGTAGTCGCCCAGCAGGTGCGCACTTCGCCCGTCGGATGCAAGAAGGGAGTTCACCTGTAGTTGGGCTCTGGCCAGTGGGCCTTCTGATGGCCGAGGAGCCATCCATGCGTGTCTGTGGTGTGGATCACGTTGAAGTCACCCCAGGGGAGAGGACGGTACGGCAGCGTAAGCGGAAATTGCGGATACTCGCGCTTTGGGTGGACGTGAGTGTCGCGAGCGAGAAACCCATTGTCAGCGCAGGCGACGACGAGCCCGACGAGAGAGAACAAGGAGAAAAGCATGGCAGAGCAACTTCGATATGTAGCTCATGTTGATCGTCCTACTTATGCTAGTGTTTAGCCATGGCCGCGTGCGAAGAACCAGACTAGCGTAGAGCGGCCCTGAAGGGGGACCACATGTGCGGCATTGGCTGACAGCGACAAACATAGCCTGAAAGACAAGTCATGGCAGCACATCTGACAGTACAGATTCGGAAACAAACTAGTTTTGTAAATTACTCTGTATTACGTAATGTTCACTTTTGGGCTTTGGTGTACCAAACTTCAATGTCCTTAGGGGCCATGACCTGCCCAACAAAACCCCAAAGGCAAGCCAAGCACCAGCGGGCCTCTGGCAGGAAGACATTTGATGCTGGTTTTATCAAGGACCTCTTGGAAGTTACCTTGACCCGGATATTTCCGGGACGAAAAACCACTTATCCAGATAATTAAATGCCAGTTCTTACCCGAGTTCTACTGTGAGCTCAATCCGATTGAGATGCTACCCATGGGGTGGGCAAAGCTCGTGAGTTCCAGTGGGATGGTTACCAACTGATAGGCCCCTTACGGATTTCGGGTTGCGGTTACAGTGGATGGCACGTTTTCACGGCACGCTGCCTCATTCCGGAGATTCTCGGCGCCGAGACAATCCGAGATTTCTTTCGGAAGAGTTGGCGCTATATGCTGTTGATCTCTCTCTCTCTCTCTTTATTCACACATCAAATCTACAAAATGGCTGAATGCAAAACAGGCTGAGTATGCTGTCAAGAAGTACAAGTCCCACCGTGCACCGACCCGTGATGAATCAGACTGAGATAGCGGCCTTGTTTCTATGTCATAGAGCATGTATATGTACAGTTGGAATGACCGTTATTTAATTTGTGGAAGTGTTATTATAATAAAATTTTCAGTTTGCTATGTGGCGTGCCTATTTTGGTGGCATGTAGTACTGTATGATGAGGTTGTCTTTTTGCATCCACTCGTCATGGCAAACGTGCGCTCTCGAGTCACATCGAGGACAACATACTCATCAGGCTCTTCCTTCCCTGGTCGGCTGCCGACAGTTCCGTTCAACGGCGGTCCGGATCCACGTCGTTGGAATTGTCCTCCTCTCTAAGTTAGGTTTCGGCGATTGAGGGCTACTAACGCCAACTAAACCCACCGGGACCGTGGAGCAGACTGTGGCATGTCCTCCGACCAAGGGCAGATGACCATTTCAAGATCATGAACGTGACCTGAAATGACCTGATTCTCAGGTATGTAATAGCATGGCAGTGGTAGGTGCTCTCCCGTAAACATTTGCGCAGAATACCAAACTAGTTTTTTGCCAGGCGTGCCATCACGATGTTAGGTACGATCAGATTAACGTCCATTCCGGCTCTCTTCCGTCTCAACTACGTCCCAACTACCCCCGATGATTCCATTTGTGAGACTGTATCCCGGGTTCCAGAAACACATGTCGTTTACAGTCCTACTGTCCCATTCTAGAGTCACCTGCCATGACATCCCTGCATGCAATATCAATATCGTGTCTTGCTAGTCTCGATATCGAATGCCGCTATCCTCTATAACATCTTCGCGTCTCCTCTAATACACATCACGTGAAGGTGGAGACTGCGCGGAAATGCTAGGCTTGGCAGGCGGTGTAACTATGATCTCTAGATCAAAATCCGGCCACCCACAATTACCTACGATCTTTTTTAAAAGAATTATCCGTCAGTCTGTCACTCTATTATTGACTCGAGTGCAGACTTTATTTATTTATTTGGCCTTTCATTTCGTGGAGGTAGATGGGCCGGCAGCCATAACAGGCGTTCTTTGATCGGCTTGCTGTTTCCTGTCGCGATTTCGCAATTCTAGAATGGCGAACCGGACACGTTTGTCGCTGTTTTCATTCATAAGAGCAACAGGGATGGTCTGTCGAGGCGTCTTCGCTTCTGAAGAAGGCTTTCAGTGCTTTCAGTTTGACAGACAGATCGCTTGGAGTTCCCTCCAGTGCCTGCGGTTCCCATACTCGGTCATCCCTGAATGCTGTTTAACGTAACGGGAGTGCTTTTGCCAGGTGTTGTCGAGGTCCTCAGTCATTTGCATCTTCGTGCCAATCTGTTTCCCAAGGCCGATGTACCCTAACCGCCACGTGCGCGAAACCGGATCAGACGGTGACGTACCTCTCAAAATCCTCTACTCTGTATGTAAGAGGCGGAACAGCATGGCTTCGCGTGGCAGCCACGAGACCATAACCTTGATCTCTTCGGAAGCTTCGACGAAGCCTTGAGCTGAGATCTCGGCGGTTTTTGAACCCTCCTCAGGTCATGGATACAAGCCCTGGATTCGGCCACTCCACCCCATCGGGGATCACAACCAATAGCATATTCGAGCAGCTTATGGGAGCCAATTGTCCCACCGGTTGCTCGGGGTATTTAAGTCAAGACGGCTAAGACACTATGGGTAACGCTCCAGCATGTCCGACCCGTATCTTCACTACACCCAAATGGATGATGAGTCTGACGGACCCCCGTTTTCATCGTCAGTGAGGCAAAATATCAAGCTGTGATCGACACTGACACCTTTTCCTACACAGCGCCGGTACCCATTCTAATCCTGGCTACCACACACTGGGACAGACCAGGTATTCACTCATCCATCAACCCTCTCACGCCGCGAGCTCTGTCTCGCCTGAGTTCCGGAGGAATGTTTTTCTCCCGGAGGACTGGCTAGCAGGTCCCAGCCAAACGCCAAGGGTTGTACCTCCAACGCAATTTGATCCATCTCTGTTCCCACTCCAGTCGACCCTGGCCTTACATGGGGTACCGATTCCGTCGCGCGCTGCCGACCGCTCTCCACCCCACTTCGGTTACTCGAGCTCAAGCGCCAATCCCTTGATCTATGAGGACCATCGACAGACAGTTGCTATGCCGACTCCGAATGGGAATGCACAGTATGATGATGGTTTGATGGACGCTCATGCGTATCATTACGATCCGTCATTTGTCCTTGTTTATGACAGCTGCATGGCCGAAGGTCCTCCCGCTATACCGTCACCCACCATCCCCATGCCGATTATTCGGACATATACCGGTGAGGGCGCGTTGAGCTACGTGGGCCCCACTCTTTCCTCTGATCCAACGTCGCCTTGCTACCATACCACCTCATACCAACATGTATCGCCACCTGATTCCACTTTCAGCTCGCATTCCTCCTCAAGTTCTCCACCTCCTTCAATTGGTCAGAGCTCTGTTGCCCCGCTCACCCAAATGTCGGACCAAATCCAACCTCAGTCCATCACGACAGCGTCCTTTGATCAACATGACCATTACACCCTCACGGTCTCATTAGAGACGATCGAATTCCCGCCCGTCCCCAACGTCTGGGAACTACCATTCTTCAAATGTTGCTGGGAGGACTGTGGAATATGGATCACTTGCGAGCACGACGCGGTCAAGAACCACATGGCACGCGTCCACGATGTAGCGCTCAAGGAGACAACGGACGACCCGATACGAATACGCTGCAAGTGGGCTCATTGCTCGTCGTCTTCGAAAAGGAGCGGGATGGTGAGACATCTTCGCACCCACTTTCGCTTGAGGTGGTCGTGCTCGGTGTGCTCAACGACGTACACGCGCCAAGACAGCGTGAGGTCTCATGCGAGTGGGAAGCCCCGGTGCGAGAAGCTCGCCCAGCCCATGAGCTATCCGAGCGAGATGGCATACAGGGCCAGAAGGAACGGGGACGGTACTGTGACTTTGACCAAGATATTACAACCATAGGACATGAGTTGGGCATAATCGTCGTGAAGGTTTAATCGTGTTGCTGAATCGTACAGTAGAATGGATGGTAATGTTACAAGAAGATGGGACGAGGCGTTATAAAGGAACGGCTCATGATGCGTAGCAGAGAAAACATACGAAAGGAATGATGTATGAGGAAGCCCCTCTGCATACGGGTTCACGGAGTCGAAGGAATAGTACATGGCGTCCCCCGTGTAAAGGGACCACTTAGTATGAATTTGAGTTGACATCAAAGAAGAGAAGGAAGGGAAGACTCGGAGAAGAAAGAGGGGTGAAGAGAAAAAGAAACGTGGGGGACTCATGCATTAACAAATTTTGTAAGGGGACGCGGGCATTGCATGCCGCTGTGTGGAGAAGCCCTTCAAGTTCATCTCGCTCGAGCTTGAGGGCGGCAGACACTTGGACCCAGGATACACAGACCTCTTCAGCCATCGGAACAGGTTGTCGCACCACCTGTACAACCACGTGCACCAACGCAGGCATATGCGCACGGACACTCTAGCGCCAAATGCCTGACCCATGACAATGAGGTTGTGGTTCTGCCTCGAGAAGGTTAACTGAGGCCGCGCCCGGGCATCGTGGAGTCTCCAGCCCGAAAGACAAAGTTCGAAACGTGTAAACGCCATCGATGATACCGTCGCGGGATGGGGTCGTGGCGCTGAGTAGCCTTTACCTGCCGTTCGATGGGTCAATACGCCCGTCTTTTGAAAAAAAGGGTGGCTTTGCGCCACCCCTGTCCTTTTGCACATACCTGGTTCGGTTTGCGTGTCAGTTTCGGGTGAGTGGGGGGGTTCACGTTCACTGGTGGGGGAGCAAGGGAGAACTGGTGCAGTGGAGCTCACTGGCAGGCTGACTGTTCTTCTTCTCTTGGGATGACCAGGTTTTTATTCTACTCTGCCACACGGTAACATGCCACTGCCAGGTGGCATCTATGAGCACGCACCACAGCCGCAAGAAGCCCACCATAAGAGTAAAGAAGGGGGTGGCCAGTGCACGCTAAGGTGTCCAATAACAAATCAGGGTATGTGGCCTGTAATGGAGGGGCATCCGTGAGTCGGATTTGGCGAGCGCGTCGGTCGGATGTTTGGAGTGTCCAGTTGAACAACCCGGCACGGGCCTATCTGGAGAACAACAATACGTGCCAACTATGGGTTGGCGTTGGCATGCTACAAGTGAACATCGTGTGATCAATAACCGATCAAAGCCGATCCAACGCCGCAGCGATGGAGTGTTCACTGCCCAGTGCCAGTGGAAGCCCGGCGTTTGTAGGGCACGGACTCAGCGTGCCAATGTGTCAAGGGTGTCGCAAGACATCCGATGCAATTCGCATGCAGTCTGCATAATGAAACTAGGTGATGGATATCATAAAATACGTCACATAGATATCCTAGTGTTCCAGACAGAAGCAATACATTGTGGCGAACCAGCGCCATGTGAGTGGGAGCAATGCAGATTATCTAAATACCGTGCATGATGAGGGAAAATCAACCAATATTAGCATACTTTAGAGATAGAAAAAATGTCAATCATCGACCGGTTTTAGGGGTAAAGCCACGTCTTGGAAATAGGGCTTTAACCCTTAGAGGGGCGCCTCAGGTGCATGTGCACCTCGCGGATGTGCCGGACTATACTTTCCCTGTTCATGGATTTCCTCTTCTTACAGTCAAGCCACCTGCACTTGGTAGGGGAAGTACGAGACTTGTTTTTTATCCCGTGCTTAGCCAAGTGCATTGGCAGACTTGCACGCGTGAAGACCTCGTCACACAGTGTCCCGTCTTCATTTTTCCACCCGCAGAGCCACTCAAGTTCCTCAAGGGTGGGGATAGAAGTGTATAGTGGACTCTGTACGGCCTACAAAACCTGATTCAATAAGGTATGGTGAACCCAAAATACAATTAACTCACCTCGGGGCCAACCATCTGAATGTTCCCTCCAGGGAACGAAGAACCGTCGATCCCGAATGGGGGATCCGCAATGTTGAATATAGAGGGATTCCCAGGTGAGAAACCAGCTTCTGGATGACCAGTAGCCCAACCTGTAGGCGGGATATCCACAAACGTGGGTGGATAATCCAAAGGATCCGCGGTAGTCTACATCCGAAAGGTTGGTCATCGTCGTAACTCAAAAAGCATTGTTCTCCTCACCCGTAAGCTCTCTTCGATATCTTCACCCAAGGACAAGGCTTGAAGTTGAGGACTTGTTGTGCACGGTATTTGCAGAGAACCAAAGGCCGGGGACACCGAATACCAAATGACTTTGTTGCTGGGTTGTAGAGCATTGGTCATCGCCTTTGAAGATCATCAACGTCGAGCCAGATGTACGACCGCAAACGTAACTACTTACGGGGTTTTCAGTGAGCGCAGGACCTATGCCATACTCTGGACCTGAAGAGATCCAAGTAACGTGACCGTGTGTCACGTCTACGGGGGTAGGTATAGAATACGAATCATTCGAATCAAATGATGAGTTCGATTCGGGGAAAGCGGAATAATGGTCTTGCGCGCCCGCAAGCTCGAAATCCACTTGGTTGACTGGTGACGGATAAGGAATCGTACCAGCATAGTGGGTATCCAAGCCAAGACTGTTGGGTAACAAATAACCGTAGAGCGAGGCGGCCCTAGTGAGATCAGGAATGTTCTCTTGGGGCTCCCAGGAGGGGAACACGGGGGAGTCAGGGGAGATCATAGCGACGATGTCACTGAAGTGGAAGGGAGGGCTCGCGTCACGGAAAGGTCACATCTTATATCCCTGCTCGCCCTGGCCAATAGTTGGCAGCCTGCCAATAACGCCTACGGGAGAGCTGCTGGGTCAAAGTACCTTCCTGGCACTCCCAGCCAAGCACCATTGGCTGGCTGCCTTGCCATTCTGATGCACGAACGTAAACTCCCGACTCTATGGTTCGTGGGAGAATTAAAAAAACAGATTCCGTGCGCAGCGACATCACCAAGGAGAGTATGGTCCGACGTAGGGGAATCTAAATACACTGGGAAAGCCACTTCAACGTCGAACACGTCGGCTATAATTCAAAGAACTTACCACTCTTCCAAAGCATTCGAGTGCAAAACCGCACCCCCCTCATCTGAAACGGAGAAGCATCATTCGAGATGCAAGCAACAAGCTGGTCTTAAAACCGTACGCTTGTCGACTTCCAGTATTACAGCAAGCACAGCATACCACCGCTTTCGTGCCAAAAATATTGCGTGGCTGTCGGAAGATGGCAGGCTACTACACCCAGCTAGCCAACAAGTGCCAACCGATTCACAGGGACCCTTTTTGATATTGTTGTTGATAACCAATCGGATTGGCTGTGGTAGTTTCAAATGGGGAGAGGGCGGCGGAAAAGTTGGCAGCAGCGTTATGGTAAACGTGGATCTATTTAGGGAACAAAAAAAATACCTCTTTGTCGGTTTGTGTTCGTTTCATAGGCCCGGGTAATTTCGAACTCGTGATAGGATCAGATAGAAGTGTCGCACCTCGCGTTGGGGTCAATCCCGTAAAGATTGGGTGTCGGTACTTGGAGATGAGATCGGGTGCATGATGGGATGGCTGAGGAGTATTATGCCCGCCTCTGATATGATGTAGAAACTTTTGGCAGCTCTCAATTTCCCTGAATCTATACTCGCTTATTCGACATATTGTTTGTCTTCCTTGAAACGTTGATGAAGTTCAATTGACTCGACTGCGGATTATCTTGGCTGATTCAAAGTTCTATGAGTTTTGAAAAAAAAAAGACAGAGTGCCGCTCTGTTAGTACGTAGCGACTCCGAGGCACGAGAAGTGGCATAGTCTTTGGCCAGGCGGAGGGAAAGTGGCGCCACCGCTCTTTCCCTTCCGCCTCGATCTCGCTCGTGACCTGCGCTCATTATCGTCTTTCACCCCGGTGACCACTCCCTAGCGGCGACAACCCAGGTCGCCACATCCGCCTCGACTCCCTGGATTCCTGGTGGCTCCGACGACACACTCCGAGGCAGATACTCCCACCCGCCCTCGCAGCTCATCATCAGCCCAGGTCCACCTGGAGCCGGACAGCGCTGCGCGCTGCCGCCATAACCAATGATTCTCGCGCATCAGCGACCGTAGTATTGTTGAATTTGTATCATACACCGTATTCAACAATTCAACAATCTTTCCTCTCTCCACAGTCACGACCCCGAGCTCTGGCCAAAGACAAAGATGCTGGTGGCATACCCGAGTCGTGGCGAATTTGCGAATGCGACGCCGCCACGCGGTATTGGAGCGGTGATACACAGGGTCCACACATAGGCAACTAACCAGAGCGATGACTCCGTGTACAATTCGTCAAAAGCGATCTCATTGAATGCCATTTGTCGAATAATTACTAGTAAGAGTGGTGATATATCATCATTGAATCAGGGCTATCATAGATTATCCTCGCGACCGTCGGCAGCCCCGCGCCGAAGAGCAGTGAGGAAACGATAACACAACACCGGAAAGAAAACAACCCATGTATCCCACCAGGAAGGGGCGTAAGTAGACCTTAGACTATCGAACGAATGAACCGCAATTCCCGAGAATTCCGTGCGAACTTTTGGCGACTCGGTCGTCTAGGTGTCCGAATTCAACGAAAGTGAGCGTCAAGTTCCGTCATAAACGAACAACAATCCGCACCTGAAACTGTTAGAGGGTGCGCTTGCGCCCCAGGTGCTTTTCACGCACGTGGCGCACAATGCTTTCGCGGTTCATCCCTTTTCTGTCTCCTCTGTGTCGGCATTCCAACCATCTACACTCCAAGCGAAAGTTGCCTTTCATCTTCTTGATGCCATGAGTAGCGAGGTGTTCTGGAACAGTCGCAGATGCGATCTGTGCCTCACATACAGTACCATCCTCCTTCATCCACTTGCAAGTGCCTAGTACCACCTCTTGAGGCGAGGCTGACTGCACCGGCAATGAAGATGTTCGAACCGGATGGTAATGAGAGCTTGTAATGGAATGATTCCCCTGAAGATTTTGATGGGCGGGTGGTACTTGTGTCAGAGGCGAACGATAAACCATAGGCTGGAGCGGCAAATATAGAGGGACAGTGAAGGGACTCTGTACCATGCCAGCAGGGGAAGATTGGATTTGTTGATAGAGTATACCCATATCAGAGTGATATGGCTTCGTTTGATGAACAAACGCTTGGGAGTCATTGTAGTAAGAGTGCGAATAAGTCGAGTGATCTTGGGAGTAGTACAGTGTGTCATGGACAGGAAAGGGATCGTTCACAACCTGTACAAGTTGGTATACCGCAATCAGCAAGCTACGCACACACAAAAGTGGAGGCATTTGCTCACAGAAGAAGAGTATCCTTGCAATGAAGGGCCAACGTTAAGGGTCTTATATGATTGAGGAATAGTATAGTGATAGTTGGACTGATTATCGGTTTGGAGAGGTCGATCATGGAAATCAAAGAGAGCGTGCGAGTTGGGCGAGGGAGGCGCTCTATGAGTGGTTGAAGAAATGGGCGAAGGTTGAGTAGTTGATGGCGGTCCGAAGAGCGTATAGTGATGGTTAGACTGATTATCGAGAGGTCGACCGTGGAAATCAAAGGGAGTGTGCGAGTCGAGAGAGGGAAGCGGATTATGAGTGGGTGAGTAAATGAGCGAAGGTTGAGCGCGGGTGAGATGCGGATCAGGATCCGGAAGAGGTCTGTAATACGCCGTTAGCTCAGGCGAGTAGCTGACTCTCGTTGCTCACGTTGGGAACTGCTCCGGAGAGGCCACGAAAATCGGTCTCAGGAGATGAAAATCTTGCCAACTCTCATCAGAGGAAGCAGGAAGACTGAAGAGCGTCAACGTTAGAATGAACTCGAGTCAGCCAAGAGGCGTGCGTACTTGTCTGCCCAGGGGTCACTGTCAACAGTGCTGAAAGAACCTGAAGACATTATGATTGAGGTTTCAGACAAGCTTGAAGCTCCGTTAGCCAGGTATATATGCGCAAAACAGAGACGGAAAAGCCCATGGTTGCTTGCCAATACCACGGCCAAGATCAAACCAACTGGAGAGCCGCCAATTTACTGTGAGAGACCAGTCCGATATGTGGCACCAGGCCAGGCGGGTGTCGAGCTGAGTGGCGGGTCGGCACCAGAACGGCAGCCCAAATTGAGGGAACCGGCTTATCCTTCGGAGGGCTTCCAATCAGTGTGTTCGTTGTCTGTGCTCAATGCTCATATCGCTTTGGGATAAATGAATTAGGCCGATGGCGAAGAGGGATAATGGTCTGAGCGTATTGGATAAGTCAACAAGAAAGATTGCCTGGGAATAAAATAACCAACCGAATCGATGGGCGCTCCTTTTCCCCATGGTTTACGGTGGAAAAACCTAGTTGAGCGGACCCGCAAGAAGTTGGCTTATATGTCCCCACTTTCCTGTGGACACAGCCAGCCGCCTTGTCTAGATAGCTTCCATGCCACTAGTAGTAGCAGGCGCGATAACTTCAGAGCCCCATACGGATGATCACGTTATTCAAATACATAGCAAGTGAATTCTCCCAAGTCGCGGTGTGCGACTAAGTACATACTGAGGCCAGACCCCGTGCTAGTCGTTCTTGACATACTGAGTCGCCCCGTCCGATTGTTAGAATGTTGACCTCCCGTATTGTTGTATTGTTCACTCGACTTTAGTAATAGGCTACTAGTACAGCCTGGATCATGGAAGCGAACGTGCCTTCGACGAAGCAACACCCGAAGCACAGCTCAAGAGTTACCCACAGTGATTGAAAAATTTCGGAGCTGCGGAGGCGTCTGGGATCTGAAACTAAGTAAATCGCTAACGCCGCGGCGTTCGATAACTGAAGAGGTATTCTTCGACATTGGAACAAGGCCTCGGCACATCATCGACATCCCTCTCTAGAAATGCTTGTAAGCGTCCACCCCCAGGGGAACATGATGATGACACACTATACAACTATCCCTTGATCCTGACGATACATCAAGCACCCTGATTCCATATTCAACTGGGAGAAGTACATGGTCTGTTTCACTCCCAGGTCTCGGTCAACGGGTAGAGTTGGGATTGATAAGTGATATAAGTACACGTATTCGCTGCTTTGTAGTCACGGGTCCGAGGATGTGTGAATCTAGTATACATCACGAAAAGCGAGGATAAATCATAGCGCATGAGAAATATTGAAGGTTAAAATCAAGGACAAGCATATAGTAACCTCCTCCACCTTGCAAAGCGGCGCGAGCGTCGATCTTCCGTGCATCACCAGAGTAGGTGATCAGCGCACCCGACTTTCGGCAAGCGTCGAAGTCAGACTCCACGACATGCCGCCTGTAGACATCGTTCCGAACAATCTCTTTCCCGCAGCCCTGGCATTCCCACATCTCCTCGAGGTGGACTGTTACGATGTGTCTTCCAATCGACTCTTTCAACATAGTCTTGCCACAAGCTGACCAACGACAATCAACTTGGAGCTTGTCTCCTCCAGGCTCTCCCCCATGCCACCTCTGGATGTGCGCATTAATGTTCGACTTGTCACCGGTAATCCATAGAGGACACGGTAAATGATCTTCCTCCCAGTGACATTGGTGGACGGTAAGCTTCCCATTGGGTTCCGTCAGACCTCTGAGGAGTTCTTCTTCATCAATCCATATCCCATCATACTCGATCGCACGAGCAGCGCGTTTGGAACGAGATGAACCAGAAGATTTACGGCGCGGCACAGGATAGAAAGCGGGATTGGAATGAGAATCTGTTTCCAGACACCCGGGTGATGTCAGGTGGGGACTGAAGTGACGTGAGGTTGAACTGAATGTTAGGTATGAAGGAGGGCGAAGCGGAATAGATGGTTCTAAGTGAGAATACGTAGCGTGCGGAGTACATACATGGGTTAGGGGGGCGCTCGATTGACCGAGAAATCCGTAAGGAGCACCACTCTCCTTGTCAATGGGGGGAAACAGAGGCCGGTCTGGTAAGGTCCGCCACAAAGTCCTCGGGGGATCGAAGGCAGGAGTGACATTCTGACCTAGGTCATAGGCGGAATAAGAAGCTGGCATCATATGGTTACCATGCATCTCGTTCATCCCTGCAGGAGGCCACGGGATGGATAGGGTTTCTGCAACCGGCTCCATGTCAGATGGGTTCCGAAATCCGATGCTGTGGGGCATTTGTATATGAGTTACGGTAAGACATCAAGATTATATTGATACCTACTGGGCTAGGTAAGCGGAGTCCATACTAGGGTCGTGACTGGAAAGAGGGTTAGAGTAGTGAATATGACCGAACTAGATGCCTCACTACAAGGGGTTTTGGATGACAGAGTGCGAGGCTGTGTTCCCCAGAATTGAACCTTGCGGAAGACATGGTGGATTGTTCTGTCTGATTGAGGAATGTCGCGTGGACATGGATACAACGTAGGTGGATGATGCGTATTACTCACGTTGCTTGGGTTGACATCTGCAGGTTCCAATTACAATTGTATGGCACTTTCAAAGTGGTCACAATAAGCAATGCTAGATAGTTGAAGGCTCACGTCCGAAGTCATCATCGAAAGCCACGAAGTTAGGAGTGGATGACGGAACAGACTCGACACACACGGGCTGCAAGGTACGCCACAGGCACTTCGACTGTTCACTGCGTCGTGTGCAAGAACCGCATGGCCCTGCCCTGAAAGAAGAAAGCATCAGTCGACTCTCCAGAAATATGATAGGACTATAGACCCCGAACCTGTCACATTTGATCTTCCACTTCTTACACTCTGTACAGCCGGCTTCGCATGCATGCGTCCATAACAGAAAGGCGTTGAAAGTCGCGTGTATAAAGGACAATCCACATCAGGAAGGATCTACACGCAGCTGAAGTCTAACAGACGTACCATTACAACTCAGAGCTCGATGTCGCCGCTTCTTTTTGGCGGGTCCGAAATGCTCCATCTCGCCGTGGGACTCTGAATCAAAGCCTTCCCTTCGAGGATACATGGCATTCTGATGTGGCAATGGTTGGCTGGAAAGACGGTCTGTGGATCCTGTGACTGGAGGACTCGTGTAAGCACCAAGAGGTGCATAATTATACGACGATGAATATTGAGCGGGAACGTTCTCCGGAATTGAACGCAGTGGAAAATACGGTTGGTTGTTCTCTCTGATTAAAGAAACATTGTAAGGACATGGAGGCGATGCAGATAGAGGGACAGGACTTCTCAATAGCCGGGGTTGACATCTGCAGATTCAAATGGTAGTCGTAATTCTGTGGCACTTGCATAGCGGTCACGATATGGATATGTAGTGCTAAATAGCAGAAAGGCTCACGTCTGAAATCCTCATTGAAAACCATGTTGGGCGTGGATGACGTGAACATGGGTCGACGTTTGAGAGAAACAGTAAGTAGTCAACGTGTGGAGAGGGAATCTGCCTACAACCTGCAGCTGGTGTGTCATAAGTGCGAGGATACTGCAAGCTTTTATACGCTCGGCTTTGTTCTTTGCAGCCTGCATTGTTGAGATATCTGACCTGTCTGCGAATCTGAGATCCCGTTTACTGAGCATGTGTCCTAAAATAGTCACCTGCAGCCGATGTCAAGCGGCGGACCTAGTATATTTCACTGGAAAAGGAGGACGTCTGGAAAATGGAAAGACTGGCAGCCCGCGACTTCCCACGGATGCAAATTTGGTCTCCCAGCTTGTAAACAAGATGAAAAATCAACTAAACTGTTCTTAACTGCTGGAACAACATCTGAGAGGGCAAAGGGTTGACTTGGTGCATTCAGTTTCTCTACGATGGTGCATTCAACTCCACATTCACTGGGATACAGGTGGACTACAGCTCCTAACGAAGTGCACAGTACTCCGTTTGTCTCTACTGTGAGGACAGTAGGTGCCACAAGTGTATTGCAAGTGACAAGAGGAAGGTATGTGCCTAGTGGGAGGTACTCACTAGGTCTGAGGATAGAGATTGCTAGCTTGAGGAG